>PVIU01002908.1:0-42019 GCA_004026605.1 Ondatra zibethicus
TACAGTGCTCACAGTGTACAGCGCTCACAGTGTACAGCGCTCACAGTGTACAGCCCTCACAGCGTACAGCGCTCACAGTGTACAGTGCTCACAGTGTACAGCGCTCACAGCGTACAGTGCTCACAGCTTACAGTGCTCACAGTGTACAGCGCTCACAGTGCACCAGGCTCACAGTGTACAGCGCTCACAGTGTACAGCGCTCACAGCGTACAGCGCTCACAGCGTACAGCGCTCACAGTGTACAGTGCTCACAGCATACAGTGCTCACAGTGTACAGTGCTCACAGCGTACAGTGCTCACAGCGTACAGCGCACAGTGCTCACAGTGTACAGCGCTCACAGCATACAGTGCTCACCTCAGACAGTGCTCACAGCTTACAGTGCTCACAGTGTACAGCACTCACCGCATACAGTGCTCACAGTGCACCAGGCTCACAGTGTACAGTGCTCACCATACACAGGTTCACAGTGTACCATGCTGACATTGGGCAGTGCACACTGCTAAGTGCATCATGACCACAGTGCTGATAACATGTCAGGTGACGAACTGGAGTCCACAAGGCCAACACAAACTTCCATGACCCTGTGGTGCTAAAGAGGAGACAAAAACACAAGTTCGAAGCCTGGAGGTGCCAGCTCTGCCTCCCAACACAGACTACACTTACCAAATGACTTTCTTCTGTTTGGATGTAAAAAGATGTGTTTCTTTAAACTAGGCAATGCCATCACTGCGTCCTTAGAGATACCTATGACAGAAATGATAACACCTTCGATAGAGGGTGCTCGGCTAACCTTGCCATGAGTCCATGTTCTCCTGCGGGGTTCGTGAGACAACAGGTTGGTGATGACTTATCTAAAAAATGGATGGACAGCAATACTTCAGGCAGCTCTCCATAAATATCATTTCCTCTGCAAGCTTCAGAAGGGAGGGAGGGCAGGGGGCTGGGTGTTCTGTCTTCCCGATAAGAAGCCAGAAAGAATGTGCACATGTGTTAGATAGGCAAAGAGACTTGACGAATCTGGAAGACTCACCTTCCATCTTAGCCATTACAATCACCATCTTCTACCTTTAATTTTGGTAGCCAACTCATGCATAGTTTACTGTCAGATAGACATGCCGCTGAAATGAAGCTTTGAGAATGAAATGCACACAGAGCATGAACCCTCGTGTGTCGCAAATAACCTCAAATGAGATTTAACACTTGAGGGTGAACCAAACCCTTTATAAGCAAGGGTAACATTTTATTCTGTGGTTTGTACAGACACTTACTGGTTTAATTTTTTTCTCACTTCTTTGGTAGTCAGGGGAGCCAATTTCCAAAGATAACCATCATAAACAGTAGTTCAGTCAATTACCATGCTTGGTGGCTCACACCTATAATCCAAGCTCTTGGAAAGCTGAGACAGGAGGATTGCTAGTTGGCGGCCAGTCTTGGCTGCACAGTGACACACTGAAAAAGAAGGCAGATGTCTCTTTCCTTTGATTTGTGCTTTAACAGCCCATATTCAAGAAAGACTCGATCGTTTTCTCCCTTTCTCTCTTGTACCCTTCATCTGAAGAAATGAAATACGGAAGCAAGCTCACAACCAACAACCCCACCAAAATCTGCGAAGCACACAGTCAACTCTGTGCTTGGGCAGAGGTGAGCTCCCCTCTACACTGATCAAAACACGCAAATCTGGATGCAGCTAACTGCCACACGCGTGGCACAGGGGTAGCACTGACTTTCCCTCGTGCAAATCTGCAAACCTGACCATCTGGAGTGACGATAGGTAGGTACTACAATAGGAGTTGAGGGTGCTTTGTGAAAAGTTAAAGATGCATACTGTAATATCTACAGCAAGCCCAGAATACACACAGCCAAACCATCAGTAGAGGAGGTGAAATAGAATATTCGAAAAGTGTTTACCCAAAAGAAGGTAGAAGAGGAGGAAGGAAGTAGCAAAAAACAAAACAAAATAACAACAACAAAGCAGCTGTAGCCAGTATGAAGCAAAGACAGGTGGTAGACTTATACTCGGTCATAGTAAACATCCAATGAAAATAGTATCACAAAGCGTGGGGAAAGACACTAGATAATAACACTGCTGTTTAAAAGCTTTTGCTATAGAATACACCCTTTTCAAAACATTTTAAATTTTCTGTTTGTTTGTTTCTTTGAGACAAGGTCTCTTTATGTAGTCCTGGAGCTCCCTATACAGGCTAAACTGACCTCAAACTCAAAGAGATCCTCCTGCCTCTAGACATGTACTGCCACAACTCTTAATTTTTTTTTTAATGAGAAACAGAAGGAGTGGACTCAGATGGGAGAGGAGACAGGGAAACACAGAGGGGGGGGAAGTCATAATCATAATATATTATATGAGAAAAAATACATATTTTTTTTCAAGACAAGGTTTCTCTGTGTAGCCCTGGTTGTCCCAGAACTCACCCTATAGAGCATGCTAGCCTCGAAGTCAGAGATCTACCTGCCTTTGGCTCCCAGTGCCCCTGGGTCCCTTTACTTTCATCAGAAGAGGGATTTTGTTGTTATTTTTGACTTAAAAAGCTGGGTGTGGTAGCATATGCCTTTAATTCCAGCACTCTGAAGGCAGAGGCAAATGGGTCTCTGTGAGTTCAAGGCCAGCCTGGTCTACAGAGTGAGTTCCAAAACAGTCAGGGTTACACAGAGAAATCCTTCCCAAAAAACCCAAATACATGTAATAAAAACTAACACATTGGAATTGGACAAAACAGGCAAAAGGAGGAAAAGACCCCAAGAGAAGGCACAAGAAACAGAGACCCACTCACTCGACACTCAGGGATCCCTATAACACTAAACTGAAAGCCATAACACATACACCTGGGACACACACTACTCTTTCTGCTTGCTCTTCCCTGAGCCCCGAGGAGAGGGATTTGATGGGGGCATCCTGTTTTCAGGCTGAGTATTCCAGTCTCTCACTCTCTGAGAATGTCTGGCTGTGGGTCTGTTTCTGTTCCCATCTGCTTATGGGGATTCTTGGAAAACAGCCAGGGTAGAAATCTTCCTGAAGGCAGACAGGGTGATCTGATAGCAAATGTGGGAGAGGTATTTCTAAAACTGGATGAGACAGGCTGAAAACAGGATGAGATCTGGCAGGGGGCTCTAAGGGGCCCTTCAGAAGTTTCAAAGACAAAAGAGTTTGTCCCAAGCCTGATATGGGAGTCCCCTCTGTATGCTGCGATTACCATTGATTAAAAAAGAAACTGCCTTGGACCTATAGCAGGGCAGAACAGAGGTAGGCAGGGAAAACTAAACTGAATGCTGGGAGAAAGAAGACAGAGTCGGGAGAAGCCATGTAGCCCCACCAGAAACAGACGCCTGGACAGAACCTTGTCAGTAAGCCACAGTCACATGGCGATACACAGATTAATAGAAAAGGGTAAAATTAAGATGTAAGAACTAGCTAATAAGAAGCTAGAGCTAGTAGGTCAACCAGTGATTTGATTAATATAGTTTCTGTGTGGTTATTTCAGGGCTGAGCAGCAAGGAACAAACAAGTGACCTCCACAACAAATTGGCACTCCAATGTGGTTGACTATATCCACGTAAAACCTGACAAAGCTTAAAAAATAATTCTAGACACAAATAACAGCATTAAGCATGGCTTAATGCCGTGGCTCCTTTAAGCAAGGTTTTCATAATTTAACAGTATCAAAAAACAAACAAACAACAACAAAAAAAAAAAACCATGGGTGCAATAAAAGAACTTCTGGAGGCATCACAATCCCTGACTTCAAACTCTACTACAGAGTTATAATACTGAAAACAACCAAGTACTGGCATAAGAACAGACAGGAGGACCAATGGAACTGAATAGAAGACCCGGATATCAATCCACACATCTTCGAACACCTGATCTCTGATAAAGAAGCAAAAAATATCAAATGGATAAAAGAAAGCATATTTAACAAGTGGTGCTGATATAACTGGATATCAACATGTAGAAGAATGAAAATAGACCCATATCTATCACCATTCACAAAACTTAAGTCAAAATGGATCAAAGACCTCAACATAAAGCCAGTCACACTGAACCTTATATTAGAGAAAGTGGGAAATACACTTGAACCCATTGGCACAGGGAACCACTTCCTAAATAGAACCCCAGCAGCACAGACACTGAGAGAAACAATTAATAAATGGGACCTCCTAAAACTGAAAAACTTCTGTAAAGCAAAGGACATGGTGAAATGGATTTGCTGTGAGTCCCCCACAGCTTGCTGCCAGGTTGAGACCACGCAGTAGGTCCCCAAATGTAGGTGGCTGGTCCCCAGCCATGTAGCAGCTGGCTGGTCCCCAGCAAGCAGTATGGGCAGGCGGCAGGTGGGAGACACAGAGATAGGCACACCATACAGAGTAGAGTTGGATATTTATTAGGTGGGTTATGGAGGGGAAGGAAAAAGGGGAGAAGGGGGAGAGAGAAGAGAGAGACAGAAGCAGGGGAAGAGGAGACATGGGGAGAGAAGCTGCCTTTCCAGAAAAAAAGAGAGAACTCAGACTAGAAGCTGAAGATCTGCTTGCCTCAGCGGATGGAGAGGGAGTGAACGTGGCTTGTCTCTTAAAGAGACAGATCATTACACATGGTCAACAAGACAAACCCACAGCCTACAGAATGGGAAAAGATCTTCATTAACCCCACATCAGACAGAGGTCTGATCTCCAAAATATACAAAGAACTCAAGAAATTGAACACCAAAAGATCATATAATCCAATAAAAAAAAAATGGAGTACAGACCTAAACAGAGAACTCTCAACAGATGAACCTAAAATGGCTGAAAAACAATTAAGAAAATGTTCAACATCCTTAGTCATCAAAGAAATGCAAATCAAAACAACTCTGAGATTCCATCTAACACCTGTAAGAATGGCCAAGATCAAAAACACTGATGACAACTTATTCTAGAGAGGTTGTGGGAAAAGGGAACACTTCTGCATTGCTGGTGGGAATGCAAGATGGTACAACCCCTTTGGATGTCAGTGTGGTGATTTCTCAGAAAATTAGAAAACAACCTTCCTCAAGACCCAGTAATACCACTTTTGGGTAAATATCCAAAGGATGCTCAATCATGCCACAAGGACATGTGTCAACTATGTTCATAGCAGCTTTGTTTGTCATAGCCAGAACCTGGAAACAACCTAAATGCCCCTTGATCAAAGAATGGATGAGAAAAATGTGGTACATTTACACAATAGAGTGCTACACAGCAGAAAAAAATAACGACAGCTTGAATTTTGCAGGAAAATGGATGAAACTAGAAAGCATTATTTTGAGTGAGGAAACCCAAACACAGAAAGACAATTATCACATGTACTCACTCATAGGTGGTTTTTAAACACAAAGCAAAGAAAACCAGCCTACAAACCACAATCCCAGAGAACTTAGACAACAATGAGGACACTAAGAGAGACTTACATAGATATAATCTACATGGGAAGTAGAAAGTAGAAAAAGACAAGATCTCCTGAGTAAATTGGGAGCATGGGGACCTTGGGGAAGAACTGAAGGGGTGAGGGGAAAGGCAGGGAGGGGAGCAGAGAGAAATGTAGAGCTCAATAAATATCAATAAAATAAAATTTAAAAAATCTGTAAAACAGGGGAAAAAAACATGGTTTAAAATGGCAGCTTCCTGGTTCGTGCTACCAGCTTGAACTCTGACTCTTTTAGGAGATCCGGCTATGGAACATTTCAATGGGGTTTGTGAACAGAATGCTACAACTTGCTTAATGGCAACACAGACCTGCTGCGATTCGACCCTGGATCTGGGGTGGAAAAAATGGCTCTGAGAGGCAATAAACGGACCTCCTCCGACATGTTGGTGTGGCTGGAGCCAAAAGGCAAAGCAGCCTTAGTCCTAGTAATGTCGCTTTGCATTTTAAGAAGTGCTCCTGGACAAAAAAGGTTTCAGATACACAGCAGGAGAGATTCAGACATAAAAGACCTCTAAACAAGACACAGTGTATATAAAAAATGTACATAGGCTTGGGAGAGAAAAGAAAAAGAGTATCGAGAGTTATAAAAAGTAAATGATTTTTTAAAAAAATAAAAGTCTTTAAAGAAACAGTAAACTTGAAAAAAAAACAGTAATAGGAGTAAAAAAAAAAAGCCATGTAAAGATAAAATATACACAGAGAGTCTGGATTATGTATAGTATTGGGTTTTCTTTAAAATTTTTGCTGTAAATGAGCTAAGTACAGAGAGCCATCTCATTATATGGACTGCTAAGCTAAACCAACATATGTGTTTTAGAGGTCTCTTGATTTTGAAATTTGAGTCTAAGGATATGTTGCTTTAAAAAAGAAGTTCTTTTGTTTCCATAGAATATGAGAACCTGTGGATTTCCTCCAGACTAATGTAGTAAACACCTCGAAAAATACTTTGCCCAACAAAAAGCAAAAGGAAGTTTGGAGAGAACTATACCCAAATTCCCAAATATTGTTTAAAAATGTCTGTTTACATTTAAAGGGAAATATGCTATAGATATTTATATTGGTATGAATCTTGGTTTATTGATACAAATTTGAGGTCAATTTTGTTATATTGTATATATGTATTTCTGATCTTGATTAAGGTATTGTGTTCGTGCAGCTCATTTAAAATGTAATATATAATTTAAAATATAGGTTAATAGATAATCATCTATAATAGTCAAGCTTGTAGTCATGATAGTTAGATTTTATAAATGTACAGAAATATATTTCAGTTAGATAGGGATTCTTCAAATCTTTCAAAGACCTTCAAAATATGGCATTTAAAATGTTTAAAAACTTAAAACTTTTCGTGACAGTGAGACACAGCTTCTCCTGGCAGCACCAATTACTTCAAGAGGAAGATGGACATTAAAGAGGCTTATTATGGAGTTTGCTAGCCATTTGGGCAAGAAACTACCCTTGCCTGAACTGCTTGATGTTATGCTGTATGATCTAGACATGCAGGACCCACAGAAAAATGACTGCTAAAAGTTGCCTTAAAAAGGTGAGACAGTCTTTCAGGGTTTCTGCTACATGAAAGAGTCTGCCAGACATTCTACAGGACACACACACAAAAGTGACTGAAAAACTGTCAATATAGACAAAACTGTCTTAAAATTTCCTGCTTCATGGAAAAGTCTGCCAGATACGATGGGCTTGTAGGCTGAAGATGGATGCTCCAATGGTACAAAAGAACTTTGGGTGACTGTCCAGGCAGCAAGATGTCTCTGGGCAATTCTAGAGTTTTAAAAGTTGCTTATAATGCACTTCCTGTTTACTTAGGTAATATTATATCCTTCTGAGTCTTTGATAGAGTTAAAAAATAGATAGTTACAGTTATAGTTTCCTTAGTTATAACTAAAATAAAATAAATATAAATATTGTAACTAATACTTGCTCAATACCTGTTTTTTTATGTTAAAATTAAAACCTTCCCTTTTCATTTAGACAAGAAAGGGGAGGTGATATGGGATTATCCTCTGTATACTGGGATTACCATTGATTAATAAAGAAACTGCCTTGGACCTATAACAGGGCAAAACAGAGCAAGGAAGAAAAAACTAAACTAAATGATAAAAGAAAGAAGGCAGAATTGGGAAAAGCCATGTAGCCCTGCCAGAGACAGATGCCGGACAAAACCTTGCTGGTAAGCCGCAACCACGTGGCAGTACACAGATTAATAAAGATGGGTAAAATTAAGATGAAGATCTAGTCAATAAAAAGCTAGAGCTAATAGGCCAAGCAGTGATTTAATTAATACAGTTTCTGTGTGGTTATTTCTGGACTAAGCAGCCAGGAACAAACAAGTGGCCTCCTACAACACAAGCCTTTCCCATAGACTAGTATTTGCTTTCTTTTTAAAAAATATTCATTATTCATGTGTTTACATGTATGATATGTGATTATGAATGTATGTTTAGATGTGCTACAGCAGGCATGTGGAGGTCAGAGGACAACTCTTGGGAGCTGATTCTTTGTCTTCCACATGGTTACGGTGGTCAAAGTCAGGCTGTTAGTCTTGAGTAGCAAGCCCTATTGGTCCATGTATTGGCTGCTTTTCATTTTTGTTTTGTTGGTTTTTCTAGACAGAGACCTCTGTGTAGCCCAGGCTGTCTAGGAACTCACTCTGTAGACCAGGCTGGCCTTGAACTCACAGAGATCTGCCTGCCTCTGCCTTCTGAGTGCTGGGATTAAAGTCATGTGCCACCACCAAATGGCCAATTTTAATTTTTTATTAAATTTATTTATACTTTGTGTGTGTGAGCACATGTATGTGCATATCCGCACACGTGAGCATGCAAAGGCACACATGTAGAGGTCAGAAAACATTTTGACGGAATGAGGTCTTTCCTTCTACCATGTGGGTCCTGGGGACCTAACTCAGATACTCAGACTTAGCAGCAAGCACTTTAACTCACTAATCCATCTCCCTGGATCTTAAAATACATCTTTTAAAATACATTTTAATGGAGGCTAGAGAGATGTCTCAGCGGTTAAAAGAGCACATACTGCTCTTCCCGAGGACCTGAGTTGGGTTCCCAGCCCATGCAGGATAGCTCACCTATAACTCCAGCTCAGAGCACCCATTGCCTCCGATCTTCATGGGCACCTGACTCCAGTGCCCATACCCCACGTACACACTCTCATATGGACCTCAATCTTAAAAATAGATTTTCATGCTTTGGGGTTTTTGTTTTGTTTTGTTTTGATTTTCAGTTTTAAGTGTTATGTGATAACTAGGTCCAAAACGAAAAAAAAAATCTACTAGTTTATTTTCAGGTAAAATTGTATCAGCAAAAGTCCTTCAGCAGAGAGGGGTGGATGTGGTAACACAGCAGCCACTGCCAAGAGAAATAGTTTCATATTGAACTGATGGTGGCTGCCTTCATTGAGTGCTATGGACACACAGCAAGACAGACACATCGAAGGGACATGCTATACTGTGTACATTTTCCTATTCTTTTTTCTTTATGTGTGCATGCTTGCTGTGTATGTGCAGGTTTGTGTGTGTGTGTGTGTGTGTGTGTGTGTGTGTGTGTACATGGAGGCCAGAGGTCAACTTCAGGCCTGAGACCTGTAGTTTGTCTAGGGTAATCTGGCTGCTCAGTGACCTCCAGAGATGTCCTGTCTCTGCCTTCCAAGAGCTGGATTACAAGCACACAGCACCAGGCTTCCCAGAACTCAATTATAAGCACATGCCACCATGCCTAACTTTTGACATGGTTCTGAGGACCAGAATCAGGTCCTCATGATTGCACAGTAAGCCCTTTGCCTACTAAGATATCTCCTCAGGCTCCTCATTCATTTTGAGATAGGATCTAACCTCGAATTTCGAATCCTGCTGCCTCAGCCTCCCAGATGCTGGGATTACAGGTATACATCACCACAGTATGACACATACCCCTTTTCTGATCCCCAGCCTAACTGATTTTGAAAGTCTGAAATAGCCTTGGTGCCCAAAGTAAGCAAATGTTTAAAAAGAAAGGATGAGCTATTAGTCACATATACAAAACTCAATAAATTTGGTAATAGCAAGCCAGACAGTGATGGCACATGCCTTTAATCCCAGCACTCGGGAGGCAGAGGCAGGTGGATCTCTGTGAATTCAAGGCCAGCCTGGTCTACAAAAACTAGTTCTGGGACATGATATAGGATGTCCTTCTCTATAGGTGTTGCTTTTATTGGTTGATGAATAAAGCAGCTTTGGCCTATGGCAAGGCAGACTATAGCTAGGCTAAAAGAGAAAATAGAGAGAGTAAGCAGAGTCAGGGAGATGCCATGTAGCTGCCGAAGGAGACAGATGCCGCCAGAACCTTTACCAGTAAGCCACAACCTCCTGGCAATACACAGATTAATAGACTAATAGAAATGGGTTAATTTAAGATGTAAGAGCTAGCTAGAAATATGCCTAAGTCATTGGCCAAGCAGTGTTGTAATTAATACAGTTTCTGTGTGATTATTTGAATCTGAGCAGTCAGGAAATAAGCAAGCAGTCTCCTTCTACAAGGTCAGGCTCCAAAGCTACACTGAGAAACCCTGTCTCAAAAAACCAAATATATATATATATATTGACATTAGCAAGAAAGTTGACATGATGTTGGCACATCTATAACTGGGGATCTAAAGAAACAGTGTCTGGAACTCACGAACAGTATAGTACATCTACATTATAGAGAGTCACAGTTGAGTCCTATGATGAGTCCCTCCCAGTGCCACCGAGGCAGGAGTCTCTAAGAATGTCAGCATGAATAAACAACATATTTAACAAAAGTTAAATTATAAATCTCTTGAGTTATGAACAACACCCCTGCCTCCCGTGAAACAGCTTCTAACTTGTGCTACCAAACTGCACAAGTGACAACATTCACATGCCCCTCTTGTCTGAAGGCACGGGGCAGTCACACCTGTAATTTAAAGCCAACAAGACTTGTCAAAGACCAGGCTGCTGGCCGGGCGGTGGTGGTGCACACCTTTAATCCCAGCACTCGGAAGGCAGAAGCAGGCAGATCTCTGTGAGTTCGAGGCCAGCCTGGTCTACAAGAGCTAGTTCCAGGACAGGCTCCAAAGTCACAGAGAAACCCTGTCTCGAAAAACAAAACAAAACAAAACAAAAAAAAAAAAAAAAAAAAAAAAAAGACCAGGCTGCTGGCTACAGAAGTCCTCAATGGTAAGAAACCCAAGTGTCAGCTGTCAGGATGCTTCCCTGATCAATCAACAATACAAAACAATTTTCCTCTTCCGGGAATGGATGTGCTGTGATGGAGTCCTGTGAGAGCCTCTCTGCCTTCCATCAGGACCGCGACCTTGGAAGTGAGTAGGATTATCGAGTTAGGATCTCAGCATCAGAGACCCCTTTGCTCCTCGGGCCCTGGGGCCCTGGGGCCCAGTCCTCTGACCCAATCCACATGGCCTCTCAACTGGATTCTTGCAGCAACCTCCTATTCTTTGCAACCCCACCGGCCAAAACCTCAGCATGTGGTAGCCTTCCGCATGGGAAAGCACACTGTGACATTTCTCTGAGCTTCACTTGGAGCCCTTTCACAGCCTATCAGGTCCCAGGATCCAAAAATTCCCTTCCCACAACTGCTTTGACTTTGTACCCTTCCACAGAATCCTCCCTCACTCTATTCTAGCCACACTGGCCTCTTGGCTGGCCTGTAGACAAACTGGACACACGTCTGTCTTGGGGTCTCTACAGAGCCTCATCCCCAGCTATTCATATGGCCCCCACCCTCACTTCATGTTTTGTTCCTTTTCTTTTTTTGTTTTTTTTTTTAGTTTTTGGATTTTGGGGTTTTTTTTTTGTTTTTCAGTTTTTGGTTTTTCGAGACAGGGTTTCTCTGTAGCTTTGGAGACCATCTACTCTGTAGACCAGGCTGTCCTCAAACTCACATAAATTCGTCTGCCTCTGCCTCCCAAGCATTGGGAGACACCACAGCCCGGCTCATACTTTATTTCAATGCCTCCCACTTAGCAGGTCAGTGGTGCTGGGGTTCGAACTCAGGGTCACATGCATACAAAGCAAGCCAGCCCTCTACCACTGAGCTCTGGCCCCTGCCCAGTTCCTTCTCTATTACAATGCTTCTTTTCATATACGAAGCCGTTGAAAACTCAGATTTAAAATTTGAAGCCTATTTGTTCTATTATAACATTTATTTGTATGTGTGTGTTTGGATAGACATGTCACAGCACACATGTGAGGGTCACATGACAGTTTATAAGAGTGGGTTCCCTCCTTCCACTGTGTGGGTCTCAAAGGTCCGATTTAGCTCGGTTTGGCAGCAAGCACCTTCACTCTCTGAGCCATCTTGCCAGCCCCTTTTTTATTCTTAAAACAGTTACGCCCTGTAGCCTAGGCTGGCTTCAAACTCTCTGTCTTCCTGCCCCAAGCGCCCAAGTGCTGTGTTTACAGGCACATACCGCCATGCCTGACTGAAGACCTCTTCGTCAGGTTGGAGATTTTCCAGGTCTGTTTTGCAGAACTGTTTTCAGAAGTGGTTTGCCTCGATGGCCAGGAGCCTGCCTCCCAAGCTTGGAATGTGAAATGTCTTCCATGTGTTGGAACATTTGATCCCAGATGGAAGCACTCTTCCTGGGAAGCTGTGGCACCCACGAGGTTGAAGGTTTGGCTAGTCAGGTGGATCACCGGGAGTGTAGCTCTGAGGATTTCAGCAGAGACCTGCTTCCGGCTCTAGCTCTCCCACCCACTACCATGGACTAAATCCCCCCAGCTACCACGCCTTCTTTGACTGAGAGATGAAATCTCTCCTCCCTCTGTCCTTTCTGTCCCAGGCTATGTCACTATAACAAGGAAAGTAACTAACAGACATGAGGAGGACGACGTGAACAGGGCCCCACCTACCAATCTCTCAAAGCCCTTGTCCACAACTGGGCCCTTAAGCCCTCTTCTTCAGCCAGGATTCCCTTACTCGTCTGTGCCACTGCCTCACCAGAGGGGTGCTGCCCCACACCTCTCTTCTCTCAGGATGGGTCTTGTCCAGAAATGGTTCCTCCTGCTCAGGCAAGGATGCTCCACATCTCCTAAGGCAAAAGCGCATTCTGTGTAAAAAGACTTTTTTTAAAAAATTATTTTCATTTTAAGTCAAACTCTTTTTCCTCTGCTTACAGGCTCAACACAGAATAGCTGACTTCTGATGGGGTTTTCCCACACACCATGCAACTCCCTGGAGACTACCGACTGGGAGTTCTTTAGTTCCCTCTCTAACACTAATGATCTGGAATTAAAGGCAGCGCTGGTAAGCCAAGGGCCAGTCTCACAGGACTGTCCCCATTTCAGATGCTGTTATGATCTGGAGCTTAAAGATCCCTCAAGCCCACACATTGACACCTGGCCGCCAGCTGATGGCGCTGTTGGGAGGCAGTGGAACCCTCAGGAGCCAGGAGCTAGGGGAAGAAAAGGAGGTGATGGCGGGAGTGCTCCTGAGGATATATATGGGGAGCCCCTCCAGCCGTGGCATGAGCGGCTTTGCTTGATAGAATGGCATCCCATCTGGCCACGAGTCCAAAGCAATTGGCCAAGCAATCAGGACCGACTGAAACCAAGAGCCAAAGTCAATCTTCTTCCTTCCAAGACATCTCAAGTATTTAGACACTATGATGAGAAGTTAACACATGCACCAATCACAACCAGCATGCTATCAACTACTCTTCTGTAGTTACACAGCAGTTATATTGTAGCTATTCTGCAGCTTTACACAAAGGGTTCTCAAGACTCCCTCGTTAGCATGGTTTAATTTACTCAGACAGCAGAATTCCAGAGAACACTTGATTACATTTACCCAATTACTACAGTAGCTATTACAAAGGGTACAGAGAGCAGTCAGATGAAGTAATGTATCAGGAAAGGTAAAATGGGAAGGGAGTAAGAGCTCCCACACTCTATCTGCAAGCGCCACCATCTGGAATCTTTGCCTCCTGTTGGGCATCTCAAAAGCTTCTCAAACCCTGTCCTTTTGGGGGTCAGTGGAGATGTTATTGTGTGACTGTGACTGATTATATCATTGGACATTTGTGAGCAACTCAACTCCCGCCCCCACACCCATGATCAGGGTGGTGGAAGAGTATAATCTGGGACCCAGTTAAGTTTCCACCAGAAACAGGTCACATGGTCACTTCTGCTGGCAAGCAGCCTCTCACCCTGAGGCTGTGCAGGCCTTTAGTCCTGAATCCATCCAGAATTTTCACTACCCTGGGGTAGGAAAGATGCTCAGCAGTTAAGAGTTCTTGCTGTCCTCTTGGAGGACCAGAGTCCAGTTCCCAGCACCCATGATAGACAGCTCACCATCACCTGTAACTCCAGCTCCAGAAAATTCAACACCCTCTTTTGGCCTCACAGGCAACTACACTCATGTCTGCACACATACATACAGACATGCATATACACATAAATAAAAATAAAATCTTTTTTAAAAGGTTCCCCACCTCCTTGTCTTAGCTCTGACTTCTCTGGGGACATCTTATACCCAGCAAGGTAGTTAGCAATGGGGATTACAAGAGGCAATATTTTCAAAAGAGAATGTATTCTCTTTTGTATTCGATAAATGCAGAGCGGAACCAGCTCCCCCCACCTATTAGGGAGGACAAAGGCAATGACTGGCTATCTATACCTGTTACTGAGTTGCCACCTGAAGCAAATTACTGTTTTTTCCAAGTTATCAACCCTTTAAGAATCTCTTAATGGAAAAGCTAACAGCTCATTAACTATAATGGCAACCATCCTTCCAGCAGAGGAATGGCTAGGGCCTGAAGCATCCTCTCACCACCCAAAGGCTCCTGAAAAGGATGCTCGACATCAGACAGGCAAGGTCCGGCCATTAAGACCATCACTGGGCAGTAGTGGTGCACGCCTTTAATCCCAGCACTTGGGAGGCAGAGGCAGGAGGATCTCTGTGAGTTCGAGGCCAGCCTGGTCTACAAGAGCTAGTTCCAGGACAGGCTCCAATGCTACAGAGAAACCCTGTCTCAAAACCCCCCCCCAAAAAAAAAAGACCAACAACCACTGTATGGCTGTGTGTGAGTCCTGCTGCACTCCCAACCCCTCTGTATTTACAGGACCAGGTTTGTATCCTGAGAGAGTGCAGCACATCTATGGGACAGGTGACAAAGAACCAGAGCTACTGCTATCAGCTAAGGGAAGACATTAGCGTCAGACAGACACCATGCTGCAAGACCAGCCCTGTTACCACAAGCAAGCTGTTTGCTCACAGTTTGGTTTTCAGTATATATATATATATTTTTTTTTTTGGTTGGGGGAGGGTCTGGAAATTGTTTACCTAAATGAAATCGCTTATCCACTGGGGCAGGGTTCAAAGTTCAAAAGATAAGCTCCTTAAAGATGCAAGCCTGGGAAAATATGGGGTGGGGGGAGAACATTAAGATGAACCCCAAGGGGAAAGATTCCATGTCCTAAAAACTGCACGGTGTTCTTTCAGACCATCAGTTAATTTTCATTCCAAAAGTCCAAAGCCACTATTTAAGGGGACTAATTAACTAACTGCTAATGCTCCCTGTATAGGAATCTCCCAGGTTTGTAGGGGCAGAGGTGCCCAAGGCCTCCTCTGGCCATCTCCAGCGATGCTGTCTGAGGCAGGGCCGGGAAGTCCGAGATCTGAAGCAGAAAGGATGCTCAGCGCTCACTGAGCCTTAGCAGGTAGTTTGGTTACTGACTCCCCGAGCACTCGCTCACCACATCAGCCCTCCCTCTAGGCCATTGGTTCTCAACCTTCCTAACACTGCGACCCTTTAATATAGTTCCTCGTGCCGTGGGGACCCCCAGCCAGAAAATTATTTTTGTTGCTATTTCATAATTGCAATTTTCTACTGTTATGAATCATAATGTAAATAGTTTGGGAGACAGAGGTTTGCAAAGGGGGTCTTGACCCACAGGTTGAGAACTGCTGTCCTAAGCTCCATGGAGAAGTGGCTGCTAAGGCCAGACATGTATCTTACTGTAGGCGGATGCTGATGTGCCCTTCGTAAGCTGCTCTGGCTGCTCCATCTTAAGACGGGCCCCTTGTGTAGCTTCCAATTTCCCGTGTGGTCATCTGTGTGTGGATGAGCACAGGACTAGAAAGGGCCACAAAAGAGGAGAAAAGACAGATGGGGGCAACACAATAGATGTGGACCAGAGGGCTTAGGCAGGAATGGGGAGCAGGAAAATGGTGTATGTGTAGAGCCAGCCAAAACTAAATACATACAGAAGTGTGTGAGGAGCCTGCTACTCTGTAGGCAATTTTTAAAATTCTTTTTTAGTCTCCTTCCCCTTGTCTGTTCTCCTAGTCCCACCCATAGATAGTTATCCCAGGGTGTTTACTGTTTATTTTGCTGACTTGAGTATTGCTCCCCACACAGACATATTTTTCTCAAAATCTCCTGTCCAGCACGTCTTTAATCCATGTTACAATCCAATCCCTATTTAGTTGCATGCTTGTGGCCTATACATTTTTAAAAAAAAATCAGTGATGGAATTGCTATGCTCTGGTTTTATAGTGAACATTTTTATCATGAAGATTTTGGCTTTGTTAAATTTTTCTTGCCTGCTTTAGTCCTTGGTTGTTTTGTTGTTGTTGTTGGTGGTGGTGGTGGTCTTGGGTTTCATTTGTTTCCTTATCTCTCTGCACCCGCAGCGACTGTCTGAGACTCACAGCATAGGGGACTGACCTCTCCACAGGGCTCTCCAGGATTGCTGAATCCATTAAGTGAATGAGTACACAAACCCCTCTATGGGCGAGAGACTAGGCTTAATGAAGCAGGATTCACAATCCACACCTATGGGGTTTACTTTTCTCATGTAAGAGAACGAAGAACATCAAGGGGCTGGGAATGAGGGCCACTGACAGAGTGTTTGCACCATGTACAAGGCCCTAGGTTAGATTCTCAGCACAGCAAAAAAAAAAAAAAAAAAGGAAAGAAAAAAAAAAGGAGAGAGGAAGGAGGGAGGGAGGGAAAAGGGGAGGGAGGGAGGGAGGAAGGGAGGGAGGGCATTTTTCAAGCCCCCGAGGATGTATCTCAGTCGGTAGAATGCTTACCTAGCAAACAGGAAGCTCTGGGTCTGGTCCCCAGCAGCGGCTAAACAAAGTACCATGGCAGAGCACTCCAGAAGTGAGGACAAAGGATCAAGAATTCAAAGTCACACCCTGTGGGTTTCCCTGAGACTCTCTCTCAAGGAAAAGCATGGGAGGTGCTCTTTCCAAGCAGCAGGTCCAGATCTAAAGCACCCAGTCAACAGGTAAGGTTTGCATGTCAACAAGCATCTAAGCATCTTCTTTTTTAACCACCTCACACATGCTGCAGTAAAGGCAGATGTGCATGAACCCCTAAGGAGCGCCGACTCATATAGAACAGGATTCCAGGAATGCTCCTGTGTTTTGACTGTATTAAACAGCACTGGGTTAGACACTTTGCCTTCCCTCATTTTCCCATGATGCATGATTGCTCTTCTAGTGGAGCTACTGCTTGCAGACCGACTGTGCTGGTTTAGACGGCTGCCCTGCACTGCAGTGACACCAGGGCACATCCACAGTTCTGCTGTGGGTGACTTTGCCCATCACTAGCACACTGTTCAGGGACTTCTCAAACCAGACAGGAAGTTAACACACTTAAAAAATAATCACCAGGAGCTGGAGAGATGGCTCAGTACCGGCTGTTCTTCCAGAAGACTCAGGTTCAATCCCCAACACCCACGAAGTGGTTCAAAACCATGTGAAACTCCAGTTCCAGGGGATCTGATGCCTGTTTCTGGCTTCTGCAGGCACCAGGCACACACGTGCTTCACAGACATATGAGGGGAGAACACCCATACCCATGAAACAAAATAAAATACCAGGCCGGGCATGATCCCACAATACAATCCCTGCATTTGGGGGATGGGTTGGGGTGAGGCTGAGGCAGAAGGTTCTGAAGTTTTGAGGTAGCCAGGGCTACATATCAAGAACTTGACTCAAAATAGAAACAGCTCTACATAGCTGCACAAACATTTAATTTCAACATTTGAGAGATAGAGATAGTCATATCTCTGTAAATTCAATGCCTGCTTGGTCTATATAGTTAGTTTCAGGCTAGCCAGGGCTATACAGGAAGAGTGAGTTTCAGGCTAGCCAGGGCTATACAGGAAGACTGTCTCAAAATATAACAACAACCAAGGGAAAGCAATAACAAAGCACAAAAGAAAAATCACCAGTAGAAAAGAAAATAAATAATTCCAGCATTTTCAAATACTTTAGAAGATATTAGGGAAAGGGGTGATCCCAGGGCCAACAATGTCATGACAGCTCAGGGTTTAGATGTAACACAGCGGCAGATCAGCCGCCTAGCACGTGCAGTCCTCGGTTCCATCCCTGTCACTGAGGAAGGAGAACCTGGGAGGTGACACTTCCACACTGACCAGAAACTGCAGGACAACCGGTCTTGCTCGGTCCTGCACCCATGCCTACCTGCCCGTCTGCAGAGCCCTTCCTGCTGTTCCTATGACTTAACCCAAGTTAAGGACACAGAACACAAGGACACAGTCTCTGCACAGCATGGGAGCTGATGGGGAAAGTTACAAAAGCATTGCAGGACTTTCAATCTACAGTTTCATCGATGGATTCTGAGCACACTGAAGGTTGATATGCTACCTAACAAAAATAGTCTTAAATCAGTGTTCCAAGAAGCCCTAAAAGTCTAACAAATTTATAGAGCTTTTGTAGAAGACGGTAGCATTTCCAGCAACAAGATGACTCAGGGTTGAATTCTGGGTGCACCCAGTTCAGAGAGAAGGAGGCCTGAGGAGAGGAGGGATGGCATCAGGGAGGTGTGTAGAACAGGATGCAATCATCAGTGGCACTCCTGGCGCAGAGGGGGTGTGTCTGAATGTTCCAGAACATGAGTAGATTTCTGCCAGGGATCCTTGACTGCACAGGGCTCCTTCCTGGCTACTGCCCTTTCTCTTTACAAACCTGTGAGCCAGGCCAGAGGGTACAGGATTGTAAGCTCATGCACACAGGAAGCTGAGGCAAGAGGATCACAAGTTCAAGGCCAGCTTGCACAGCTTATCTCAAAACAGAAAGCAATAAAGAGGACTGCGGATATGGGTCAGTAGGACACTTAACATACTACACACAAACACCATATATACACATACATACCACACATACTACACTCATACCTAACACATAGGCTACATACACACCCTACACATATGTACACGCACCACATATACACATATATACACACACTACACATACACATCATATATACTATGCACATACATACACACCACATACACATATATACACACGCTACACACATACCACACCACATACAGAACACATGCACATCTACATATAATACAGCACACATACCACACATACTACAGCATTCACACACACTACAGCACATACATGAACATCCATACACACACAGCACACATGCACACATATACATACACTACAGCACACACACACCATACACTACAGCCCACACAGTGGCCTCAGAGCTATAAGGAAAGACCCCAGAAACCATAACGATGCAGTTTTTGGTCTCTAGGGCTGAGTACCAGGCCATGAGACTGTACAAAGGAGACAAGAACCAACTATTGGTGTCATTTTCACCCCCAGGATCCAAAGTCTAAACAGAAGGTTGGCCACATGCAGAAGTTGTAAACTCAGTGAACTGAGCGTGTGTGCCAACTCAGATGATTGCTCCATCATCTCCTAATGACACACATGGCAAAACCACAGAAAGCACCCTAACCGTGAATTGCCAGGACACTCCCCTGCTGTCATATGACACGCACAACAGCTTGAGCTCTGTGGAGGGCAGCCCAGCAAAGACAAAACAGAACCCGGAAGATGGAGGCGTGCAAGCTAAGGTCATCTCGCAGATGGTGGGGAACCTGCACCTTAAAAAGTTCTCCATCACCAAGAAACCGCACAACAAAAAGTGAATGAGAGACCAGGTTCAGTGGCAGAGCCATTTCCTAATGGCATGAGGCCATTCATCCCCAGAAAGAGCAAGTCAAGGGAGCTGGTAATTGAATTTGATTCTAGATAGCACCTGACAGGGGCCTTAAGGGACAGACAGAAACCAAAGGCTTCCCAAGAGTCACTGCTTCCTGGAGCTACTGCGTGCCAAGTCCTGTCACAGTTATGTGTGAATAATGTAGCGATATTTCATTTGTGTTTTAATAAATAAAGCTCGCCTGAAGATCAGAGAGTCAAACAGCCACACTGGCCAGCCTTACAGACCAGGCAGTGGTAGCACACCTTTAATCCCAGTAGCCACACTAGTTTGCCATAGAAACCAGATGGTAGTGGTGCACGTTTTAATCTCAGAACTAGAGAGGAATATAAAATGGGAGGAAACAGCTCTCAGACACAGTCTCATTCTGAGATTCCTGGAGGTAGGATCGCCAATTTGAATTGAGGCTGTTTTGCTCTTTTTTTTTTTTTAAACTGCTGGTTTTTTAAAATTGACTTTAAAAATATATTTTAAATATATTTTTAAATATATTTTAAAGCTTTATTTATTTATCATGTATACAGTGTTCTGTCTGCATGTATGCCTGCAGGCCAGAAGAGGGCACCAGATCTCACTACAGATGGTTGTGAGCCACCATGTGGATGCTGGGAATTGAACTCAGAACCTCTGGAAGAATAGCCAGTGCTCTTAACCTCTGAGCCAACTCTCCAGCCCCCTGTTTTGCTCTTCTGACCCCAATTTCTGTCTCTGGGTTTTTATTTATAGTGCTACAGAATACTGTTGCAGTTTTGTGTGAATGTATCCCATCCTCAGAGTTCTGTGCTTCCTACCTATGCAGCTGTACAGCTGTGTCAGGAGACAGGGCTGTGATGGAGAACCTCCTTCAGCCTTCAGGGCTGTGGAGTACTCAACTTGCTCTGTATTGCACAACTAAGTAGAACAACCGGAAACTGAATCCAGTCACTTTTCACTCCCAAACTTCCAGACTTCCCTTAGTTCTCTGTGTTCTGCATCCCTTGATAGTTCCCACCAAAAAAGGACTCTGAAGATGGCTTTAGCCTTGGTGGTGGGACTTGCTTCAAAGCCACTAGGGGGCGGCAGAACGGAGAGGGAGGAGAGCCCGTGGAGACAGATGGGTCCAAGGAACCTGCAAAGAACTTGGAGCCAGGTTCACAGAGATTAGCAGGCTGAGAAGTGTGACCTTTCACGAGGAGCCATCATTGGGTTATGTTTTATTTGTTATAATTACAGTGAAATGCAAACAACAAATTAATTGCTCAAAGTAAACAATCCCACAGTGTTTAGAACATGTGCAATATTGTATACAAAAATGTAACTCTGTCTAGTTACATTTCCATCATCCCAGACAAAAGACCTCAAACTCGTTAAGTAGTCCCTTCATATCTCTCCACCCGCCTCCCCCTGCAGCTGGTAACACCAACCTGCATTCTTCTGTGGTCTGGATGTTTCATGACGGAATCATACACCGTCCGGCTATTTGTGCCTGGTTTCTTTCTGTGTGTTTTCAAGGTTCATATAACATGTATCCATCTTTCATTCTTTCTTATGGCTAAATAACAGTCCATTGTATAATGACTCACAATTTGTCTCTCCAATCACCCACCAATGGACATTTGTGTGTTGGTTTTCTAGAGGTTTCTGCAGCCAGTCAGATGGCTTGGTGGTAAAGGTGCTTATCACCAAGCCTGGCAACCTGGGTCCAATCCCGGAAACATGTATGGTGGGAGTTTGCTGTGAGCTTCCTCCTATTTCCATACATGACACAACCACGCACACACAATACACAAGAAATAAATGGAAAACTTTGTTTTAATATTTCTGAAGATTCCAGGCATGGTGGCACATATCTGTGATGCCAGCCAGGACAGCGGAGGCTGGCACAGGAGAATCAAGAGTTCAAGGCCACCGTGAGGAATACAGTCAGACCCTCTGGCATAAGAACTGAGACGTACTCACTTAGCATGTCCAAGACACTGACTTTGATACCAGCACTGAAAGAGCAGTTCAGTAACAAATCTCTTGTCAGTAGGGACACATGGTTTTACATTGTTTCAAGAATTTTTTTTTTTTTTTGGTTTTTCCGAGACAGGAATTCTCTGTAGCTTTGGAGCCTGTCCTGGAACTCACTGTAGGACAAGCTGGTCTCAAGCTCACAGAGATCCACAAATCACCCCGATTTAACCCCTAAATAAATAAACCCAGTGGAGTCATTCATTCTAACAGACTCCATTTAAAAATTCAGCACTGTAGACACCAGAGGACCAAATACAAAGCAATCAGGGTCCTCAGCGAGGCTGGAGAAAGCAGGGCCAGGGGGCTCAAGCCTGTCACTCCAGCACTGGAGGTGGTAAGACACATTGCCAAAAGTCCTGGGCCAGCCTGGTCTACATTACAAGTTCTAGATCTGCCAGGGCTACATGGCAGGACCCCATCACTATCAGACTGTAACAATAAGACACACACCATCAGAATTAGAGCAGGATGCTGTGCAGATACAGAGAGACTGGAGAGTGGAAGCCCTGGGATTCTGTTAAGGAAGTGGCACACTATGCATGGAGAATGGACGACAAGAGATGCAGATACGGAGGCACAGCTTGCAGCGTTTGGATACAAAGTGATGTGTGATTTGTTCCATTGTGTTTGGTTTTGGTTCTGTGACAAGGTTTCTCTGTGTAACAGTTCTGGCTGGCCTGGAACTGCTTGTTCTGTAGACCATGCTGGGCTGGAACTCAGAGATCCGCCTGCCTCTGCCTCCCGAGTGCTGGGATTAAAGGCGCACGCCACCACCGCCAGGCTATAAAGAGGTGTTTTAAGCAAGCTTAAGTTGTACATTTGTGGGACCATGGAACAACGAGTGAGGGAGTCATGGGGGAAGCTAGTACAATAAACCAATGTAAAGGAGGAAATCTAATGTCAAGCTTAGCAATTTAGGCAAAACTAAGACCTAAAGTACATACATTAACCTTGCTGTCCACTTTAGAACGACATTGGACAGCACTAATGTCTGCCCTGTGGTTTCGAGCACTACACAGAGGTTTGGAAATTTCCTTCTGGATCCCCACCTGCTGTGAGAGAAGCAATTTAACCAAAGGCCATCGCAGCCATGAGCATACCCCGTGTGTGGTATGGAGGACAGGAAGCAATGGCAGGCTTGCACACCCGCCCTTGTGCCCTTCTGCCCCAGCAACTCACTGTGAGCAGCCACACTACCTGTGAAAAAGTCCAGCTGGAAGCCAGTGTGCTTAAGGCTTCAAAGTACGACTGGGCAGAAGACGGTGACACTGGAATACACAGAAGTGTCAACAGTGTACTTGCTGAGTGGGCTCGAGGGAGCTGGGTCAGCCCAAAGGGATCCCGTTTCTCATCTGCACCCAGTGCAACACACCTGTGCCTGAGAAGCTGCGCACCCAGAGGGAGCGGTGCCTTTGCCCCATCACTCAAAGGCACCATGTTTGTAGGAGAGGCCTCGCCAGCCCTCTCCAGTCTGGCTTACATGGAATTTCTCACTTCCGCATCTCTTTATTAGCAAAGCCCTTACTCATCCACTGAAGGTGTCCAGCCATTTTGTTGTGATGGATGGAGCCAAAGGGTAGCCACTGGTGATGACAACATCGTTCTAATAAGAGGTACCAAGAAATTTCCAATAGAAATAAAGGGGAACCCCAGCACCTCTCCTAGTGACTATTTTCCCCTTACCAGGACACCATACAAAGCATTAATCTTTGCATACTGAAGCTATCAACACCTTTTAAATAATTAAAACAATATATTTGTTATTACAAAATACTTTTGGTTTGTTACTTAATAATAAAACTTATAATAAAATAATAAAAATCAGCCAGGCAGTGATAGTACATGCCTTTAGTCTCAGCACTTGGGAGGCAGAGGCAGGCGGACCTCTGTGAGTTTGAGGCCAGCCTGGTCTACATAGGAGCTAGTTCCAGGACAGCCAAGGCTGATTACTGTGACACTTCTTGTCTCTCTGCTCCCCAGACAACTTCTCCAGCCAGTGACATAATGGTCCAGCCTTCACACTGAACCCTTTCCTCCAAGATCCCCTTCATTCTAATCTGTTCTAAGGCTCACTCCACCTCCTAAGCCAGGGAAGAAAGGGAGACATGCCACAGGGTGCCATCATGGTAGGGCTAATAACATATCCCCTCTTCCTGGCTTGCGGATGTTCATGCTGTATTCCCACAGGGAATACAATGTAGGGACAGTGGCATTTCTCAAGCCTGTCCATAGGACATCATGATCATGTCATCCATGAAGGTACAACTCTCATGCCAAAATGACCACCCGAAGACCAGAACACCCCATTCACAGTGAGGATTAGAGCTTCCACATATAAACCATGAGGACACAAACACTCAGCCCTCAGCGTGTGGCAGAGAAGTGCATCCTGCCACAGCAAGTCTAGGACAGGGCCTTTAGGGTTTCCAGACCCCCACACTCAGGTGTTCGTAGGCCAGTCACTCTTGTCTTCAAAAGTTTCCTCAGCCAGTTGAGATGGCGCACACCTTTAATCCCAGTACTCAGGAGGCAGAGGAAGGAGGATCTCTGTGAGTTCAAGGCCAGCCTGGTCTACACAGAAAACTCCAAGACACCCAAGACTATATAGATCCTGTCTCAAAAGAAAGAAAGAAAGAAAGAAAGAAAGAAAGAAAGAAAGAAAGAAAGAAAGAAAGAAAGAAAGAAAGAAAGAAAGAAAGAAAGAAAGAAAAGAAAAAAGGCTTTAACAAAAGAACCAAATCTCAGTACCCAGTATTTACCTATGTGACTTTTCGTCCCTTAGACATAGCAGTAACTTTCCACAGGCAGAGAAAGTAGGACATTCCAGAATGTTTGAGCCAGAAAGATAGCAATATAATACTTGATATCATAATACAGTCATACAAAAACTAACGTTATTAATTTCAAACACCAGAGAACACAGCAGTGGTGGTGACCAATACTCCCTCAAAGGGAGGGCTGTGTGGACCAATAGATCAAATGGGAAAGGGGCTCATCTACACGTGTGGACGGAGAGATCTACACATGTGTGGACGGAGAGATCTACACATGTGTGGATGGAGAGATCTATATATGTAGATGATGAGATCTACACATTTGGACAGAGAGATCTATACATGTGGATAGAGAGATCTACACATGTGTGGACGGAGAGATCTACATACATGTGAACCAATAGATAAAGTGAGAAAGGAGTTCATCTACACAAAATTAGTATGTCAATAACTGATAAAAAACAGCAGTTATTAAAATTAATTTTAAAAAACCTGTTCATTGATATAACTAAAGCTTGGATATCATAAAATTGGTGCATGTTTGTAGGAAGATCTCTAGATTAGGACTAACCTGAGCACCATAGTAACATCCTGTTTGGAAGAAAGTAAACACTGGATGTGGTAGAACATGCTTTTAATCCCAGAAGGCAGAAACGGAGGCAGGCAGACCTCTGTGACTTCAACACCAGCCTGGTCTACCCAGAAAAATTCTAGGCCAACCAGGGCTACATAAAAGACTCTGTTTTTTTTTTTTTAAGAGAGAGAGAGAGACAGACAGACAGACAGACAGACAGACACTAGATGTCCCACTCCAACATTAAAATGGGCAGCTCAGCCCCTGGCACACATTAACTAATACATGCCCCAGTTTGGACTTTGCCACACGAAACAAAGAACACGGCTACAAAAGAGAGATGTTCCTGCAGGGCCTCTTCCCTGCTGGAACCCACAGTCCTGCTGCTCAAGAGCTTCATGCCCAGTCCCGTGAACTACACGGCACCAAGTTCAACCGCTTTTAGCTCCTAAGCAACCCTAGATATCTGATCTAGGAGGCTCCTGGCTATGAGACACGCAGCATTCGTGAAAAGTCTGTCTCAATAGTGAAAAGTACCATCGATGGAAACACGAAACTGGTCCATATTTCAAAATCAATGAAAAGTGGTTATGTCCTGGATCTAAGATCCTGCTGATGCCAGTGTGCCCAGCCTCCTCCCATGTCACCTGGGCTTCAACAGTTACTATCTATCTTCCTTTATAGTTTTTTTTTTATGATAGTTTATCAGCTTGTGCACATGAGCGCTCACACGTGCCACAGAGTGCATGTGCAGGTTAGAGAACAGTTTTTAGGAGCTCATTCCTCCACCATCTTCTGACACGCTGCACGGTTTCGATTAGCTGACCTGTGAGCATCTAGACAGTTCTCCCGTCTCTGTCTCCTGTTTCTCTGTAGGAGTGCTGGGGTGACAGATGCCACCACTGCACACAGCTCTCTAACATGGGTTCTGGGGATCGAATTCAGGTCGTCAGCCTGCATTTTTCCCTCAGAGCACCAGCTTCTACATTCCTGTCCTCTGGGCCTCTGCGGTCTAATCTCTGCTCCACTCGTGCACTTCACACACACACACACGCACACACGCGCGCACACACACCTCTGATCATTTCCAAGTTCCTCTGTTCTTGGTTTCAAAGTCTTTAATGGCTTCCTAGGGCCCTTGGCAGAAGGATTAATGGAGTCTGTCACTGAATGTCCTGACCTTTTAGCCTCAGTTCTCAGCCAACTTCTCACCTCCAACCAGACTTGGTCCCTCTCACTTCTTTACAGATCAAGGATTAACTCTTCAACCACAATGCATTCTGCTTCCCATGAGCTCATCTGCCCCTCACCTCCCCTAGACCTGGCTGACCTCCACTTACCTACCCGTCCATCTTGGCTGACCTCCCCTTACCCACCCGTCCATCTTGGCTGACCTCCGCTTATCCACCCGTCCACCTTGCCTCTAAAAGCTAGACTGGATGGTACTCCCTTGGAAAACATTCAGTCACCTGCAGAGCTCTCGGGAAAGCCTGGCTTCTTTGGTGACCATCGTGTTAGCTGTGTGACCGGGCTTGGTTGTTATCAGAACCGATTCCAGCGTCTGGTACGGTGTGTGGGGCACGGACACAAAGGGTACTGCGGATTTGTTGCCTGCAAAGGATATCCTGCGTGATGGCTGATGCCATTGTTCCAGAAATGGTTCCACAGAAACTCTGCTGAAAAGTGACAGGGAGTGTTTTAAGGCAAGCGGTTCTCAGACCACGGTCTCAGGGATACGACGTGCGGACTGATCCAGGCCTACATCACATGATCCACATGGATCACCCAGTTTTGGAGGACTGGCGTCAGATGCAGTCAGCTCTCCTGAGGCACAAGTGGCAACCCTCTGTGGGCTCCCCAGAGAGAACAGCAGTAGCATGAAAAGGTGCAGAATAAGATAAACACCTCTGAATACCTATATAGAAATAAATTCTATGTTTAGCCTACGAGAGACAACCCTCTTGAATATGACTGGCAGGGCATGTGACTTTTTTTTTTTTTTCAAGACATGGTTTCTCTGTAGCTTTGGGGCCTGGAACTAGCTCTTGTAGATCAGGCTGGCCTCAAACTCACACAGATCCCGCCTGCCTCTGCCTCCTGAGTGCTGGGATTAAAGGTGTGTGCCACCACTGCCCAGCTGCATGTGACTTCCAATATTGCCATACTGCGTTTTTAGATTTATTTTACGAGCCGGGCACAGTGGTGCACACTTTTATTCCCAACATTCGGGAGGCAGAGGCAGCAAGATCTCTGTGAATTTGAGGCCAGCTTGGTCCAGAGTGAGTTCCAGGACAACCAGGGTACACACACACAAAAAGCCTGTCTCAAAAAAAAATTTATATGTTTGAGTGTTGTGCCTGCATGTCTGTCTATGTGCTGTGTCCCTGCAGCATCTATAGAGGCCAGAAGAGGGCACCAGCTTGCCTGGAAGTGGCGTTACAGACAGTTGTGAGCTGCTGTGTGGGTACACTGGACTTGAACCTGGGTCCTCCGGAAGAGCAGCTATTGCCATATTTTAGGTCACAAATACAAACTCAGGCAGAACCTCGTTTAGATTTTTTTTTAACACATTTTGGAGCAAAACAACTAGTTTCTACTAAAAATGAATAATGTTCTTAACCTACACCAGTACCAGCAGCAACAGAAGTGTGTGACCAAGGATGGGGGCTGCACTAACTGGCCTCCGTGGGAAGAAGGAAGAAGGAAGAACATGAAACCGGAGGTGGAGGGCAGGGGGGCTAGGAGGGTAGTGGGTGTAAGTGATGGAATCCGGAAGGAGTAAGAAGCCAGAAGAGGGTGAATATGATCAAAATATGTATGTATGTATTAGGATCTCAAAGAATAAATAAACCCTAAATTTAATATAGGCCAATAGCCAGGCACCTCTACACACCACAGTGAAAGAGCCACCAATTACAGTAACAAGCCAAAAAACGAGTAGAGGATCGATTAATATTAATAAAAACATAGGGTGCGCTACCTTCTTCTTTTTCAAGAGAGGAAATTTGAGCCCATGTTTGTGCTTATTTACACACACACAAAGACTGGAGGATGGGAAGATTGTTATGGTCTTTCCCAGGGTGTGTCTCAGTTGCAGGGTGGTCACTTCCAAGGTCAGAGGGTTTTGTCTTCAATTTAATGCTGTTTTTCATTTCAATTTTGAAGCTCAAGAACACAACATTTCTTAGAAACAAAATAAATTCTTTCTAAAAGTAAGGCCTGGGCTGGCCAGGGGCATTTGATGCATAAGTCTGGTGGCCTGAGTTCGATTCCCAGAGGCAGAAGGCCAGAACTGACACCACGAAGCTGACCTCTGACCTCCACAGTGTACAGCAGAGCAGACACACCCACCCCACACATATCTTTCACACACATTCACACAAATAACAAATAATGGGTTTTTTTTTGTTTTGCTTTATTTTGTTTTTAGAATAAAGATAGGTAAATTGCAAATACCTTACAGGCAGACAGTATATAGCTTGTACTTCACTAACTGTGGGGCTTTAAGGAAGTCACACTGATTTTAATCTCTTTGTTTTCATCCATAAAATAAAACCAGGGCTGGGGAGGTAGCCCCCTGGTAGGGAGCTTGCCTAGCATGTGCAAGGCCCTGGGTTGAATCCCTAGCAATGAGGGTGGGGGTGGGGGCATTTTATACCTTCCTCAGGATCTGAGTAAACACTAAAGATTGGTTTGGATTTTAAGTGTGTGTTTTAAGAGTTTTAAGGCTCTATGAATGCAGTGCCAGGGAGGTCAGATGAGGGAATCAGAGGCCATGGATCTGGGGTTACAGGCAGTTATGAGCTGTCCCACGCGGGCACAGGAATTGAACTTACACCCTTTCCAAGAGCAGCAAGCGCTCTTAGTTGCTGCACCATCTCTCCAGCCCCTTGAGTAGAGATTAAGCCTTAGCAAAGGACAGAACACAAAGGATCTGCCTGATGAACATCAGGTGTGACACTGTAGCCGCATATGACAGTCACACTGACGGAAGAAATGAAAGGCCAGGACGAAGATGCAGCGACATAGCATTTTCCTAGTAAGCAGGAGGTCCTGAAAACAGTGGGGGGTGAGGGGGTCTTAGTTAGGGTTTCTTCTATTGCTGGGATAAAAGAGCAACTTGGGGAGGAGAGGGGTGAGTTCACTTTCAGCTCTCAAGTCATGCTTCAAGAAGTCAGGGCAGGGACCTGCAGCCAGGATCTGCTGCAGAGGCCATGGAGGGGTGCTGCTTACTGGCTTGCTCCTCGTGGTTTGTTCAGCCTGCTTTCTTATAGAACCCAGACCATCTGGCCAGGGGTGGCCCTGCCTACAGTGAGATGGGCCCTCTCCCATCACTCATCAATCAAGAAAATGCACCACCAGTGGCTTGCTCTCAAGCCAATCAAGTAGAGCATTTGCCCTGCCCTGCCTTCTTTAACCTTAACTAAGACCCCCTCATCCAGATGAGAGAGAAGGTATGGAGGAACTGGGAGGAGTAGAGGGAGGGGAAACATAATCATAAAATATTATGTGAGGGGAAAAATACATTTTTTTTCTGAGACAAAGTTTCTCTGTATAACCCAGGATGTCCTGAAATCCACTCTAGACCAGGTTGGCCTCAAACTCAAGAGATCCACCTGTTTCCCAAGGGCTGAGACCAAAGGTATATACCACCATGCCCATCTAGAAAAATCCATTTTCAATAAGAGGAAAATAATAAAGAATCTCTATAGTCACTTCCCCCTTCCACTGCCATCTTGTGTTCAGTCGTGACAGTCACACAGCCCTGAATACAGTGCTCCTGGGCTGCTTTACATGGGTCAGAAGAGGGCTTTTGATGTTGTTTTTAGGTTTAAATAGCCGGGTGTGTTAGCACACACCTTCAATCCCAGCACTCAGAAGGCAGAGAGAGGAAGGTAGATGCCTGTGTGGTTGAGGCTGGCTAATCTACACAGTAAGCCTCTCATCTCAAAAAAAAAAAAAAAACAGGAAATAAGAAAGAATTAACAGTGAGGGCTAGGGACGTAACTCAGAGACAGTGTGTGTGCATTGCATTGCCGAGGCCCTGGACTCAGCCTCCAGCTCAACAAAATAACAACAATAAAATAGAGTTAACATTAACAACAGATGTTATCAAGTCAGTGCATCTTCTCGCAGGACTTGCTGCCTGTAACTGCAGGCCACAGGGGACTCGTCCCAACAGAGTTCCAGCTGCCACGCTGGTCATTTGGCCTGCTCCTTGATGACCACTGGGAACATGCCATGAATTTTTCCACAGCTGAGAGTGTCAGCAGTGCATGTCAATCACCCCGGGGCATGCTGGGATACTCTGCAAACTAATAGACTTTCCATACAAGGATATGCTTGCTAGGTTAAAAAGACTTTGTAGCTGGGCAGTGGTGGCACTCGCCTTTAATCCCAGCACTCGGGAGGCAGAGGCAGGTGGATCTCTGTGAGTTCAAGGCCAGCCTGGTCTACAAGAGCTAGTTCCAAGACAGGCGCCAAAGCTACAGAGAAACCTTGTCTCGAAAAACAAAAACAAAAACAAAAAACAAAAAAAAGACTTTGTGAGTCCGTGTTAGAACCTGGACACACTTTCTACATTGGTTCCTGCGGTCAAATTCGGCTCCCAGGGCACAGAAAAACCCAGAGCAATGAAAACTCTCGTCTCCACCTGTATGGGATTCCACTCGGTATGCTATGAATGTGTTATCACCATTGGTTAACAAAGAAGCTGCTTTGGCCTATGGCAAGCTAGAATAGCTAGGCAGTGAAAACTAAACTGAATGCAGGGAGAAAGTAGGTGGAGTCCGAGATGCCATGCAGCTGCTGAAGGAATCCCCAGCACCTAGCGGATAGCCACAGCCTCATGGTGACACACAGACCAATAGAAATGGGTTAATTTAAGATATAAGAGATAGCTAGGCATACACCTAAGCTATGGACCAAACAGTGTTCTAACTAATATAGTTTGTGTGTGATTAGATTATCCGGGTCTTGGTGCCCAGGAAACGATCGCACAGCCTCCACTAACATCTACCCGCCATATCCCTCCATCCCATCGCACAAACTCAGTGAGCTCCCAGCATTAGGGAAGAACTGTCAGGCACCCCATTCCTACAGGGGTGGAGGACTCCATCCTTCACCCCCAACAGCCAGCCTCAACTCTCTGCCCCTTACCCTTTACCAGTTATCCCACTTAAGTTCCTTGTTCCCAACAGCCCTTGGGGACCACACTCATCCTGAGTTAGAGTCTGAACAAGAAAAGAAGGGGTGCTCCATCCGGCCTCAGCTCTGGCCTCTGGACTAGCAGTCCACACCCCATACCAGACAATGGCTCTACACTAAGAACATGTCCCTAGAAAGTGCTTCTTGTCCGCACCTCAGAACTGTGAACTCACAGTCCCAGAACTCACATCCTGTTATAGGTTCTGCAGCACTGGTTGCCTGGTTAGAACCGTGTACTTGTGAAGAGTTGGCATGGTGTAGATCTTTAGAACCAAGTGATCCTAAGCTATCTTTAGACTTTTTACTAGGTGTTTATTGCCCACCGCAGTGTTTGATATTCTTAGGCCTTAAGTGTGAGGCCTTTTGGGGTGTATTAAAAGACCACCAGGCTAACTTGCCCCAACTCAGAAGTTAAGAATACAGATAGCCTCAGATAGCATCTGAAGCCTGTGACGGAGGTTCCCCCCATTTTGCTGTAACCCACCTTGCAGGTGTTTTCACAGAGGCTGACTGGTGCTTTAAAACTTCATGAAGCTGTTACTACCACTTTGGACCATGGCACTGGGGGCAACCTAAATCCATGTCCTCAGGCTTCCCATTAGACTTAGAATAAACCATCTCTACATTTTGTGCTGACACAGCCTATTGTAATCTATTTTAAACATGAAGAAACTGAGGCAACCATTGATTGACGTATCCAGGCTCATGTCACCAGCTGGGCAGACCTAAGGTTTTGAGACCCGCTAGTTTCTTTCCTAGATTCCTCCTTCCTCGTTGGGATAAGTTGTTTGGTAACACGCTGGATGTTTGGGCTAAGACGCCAGCTTCTGAGAGTAGGTGTTGTCTTCACAATGGGCATCCATGAGCCTCACGGGTGCAGCAGCCTGGCTTCCTAAGCCACTTTCCTCTCACAGAGGACTCCAGAGCCGGGTTAGGAAGAGACTAAGATTTGCATACCTGGTCAGAGTCATGCAGCTCCAAGAAGGAAGGTTGTTTTCCAAGGCTGGCTGCTGATGCTTCCAGCTCTCGCAGGCTCGCGGGTGCCTGCCCCATCCCCACCCCCCACCCCTGGCAGCGTGGAGTGAGAGACCCAGCACCCACGCAGAGGACCAGAAGGGCTCTCTCTGCAACCAGCCAGCTAACAGGAAAGCATGGCCTCACCTGGATCGAGGAGCATAGCGCCAGCTACTCACCAGGTGGTGAAAATGCCTTATTAATGCAAACAGGACCTGGAACAAGACCCACCTGAGGGCCATGATGGCTATGGGGAGATGATCCTGGTCTCTTTATTCTAAATTACATCACCCTCCCCCTCTGGACTACCCTTATTCCTTCTTAAAATATCATTTTCTTTGAGGTACACATCTTTGGGGAGCGGGACATGTGGCACACAATTTTAATCTCAGCACTAGGGAGGCAAAGGCAAGGGGATTTCTGTGAGTTCAAGGCCAGCCTGGTCTAGCACAGAGGGTTCTCAGACAGCCAGGGCTAGAAAATTGAGACCCTGTCTCAAAACAGAAAGAAAGAAAGAAAGAAAGAAAGAAAGAAAGAAAGAAAGAAAGAAAGAAAGGAAGGAAGGAAAAGAGAGATGGTGCAGGACAATTCTGTATTCTGTCAATTATGTTTTAAATAAACGCTGATTGGCCAGTAGCCAGGCAGGAAGTATAGGTGGGACAACCAGACAGGAAGTAGAGGCAGGGCAATGAGAACAGGAGAATTCTGGGAAGGAGGAAGCCCATTCCTCCACAGTCCTGCCCAGACACAGAAGAAGGAAGATGTGACCTGCTGAAAAAGGTACCGAGCCATGTGGCTAACATAGATAAGAATATTAGGCTAATATAAGTTATAAGAGTTAATAAGAAGCCTGAGCTAATGGGCCAATCAGTTTATAACTTATATAGACCTCTGTGTGATTTTCTTTGGGGCTAAATGGCTGTGGGACCTGGTGGGAGGACAGAAACCAGGCAGGACAGAAAACTGAGCCAACAGAGGAGATACTGATAGACAGACAGATAGATAGAAAGGATAAAAACAAATGGGATAGAGCAAAGATTCCTTTCTCCTCTTGGTCATTCTTTCTCCCACTTTTTTTCTGTTTGTTTGTTTTTGCTTTTTGAGACAGGGTTTCTCTGTGCCCCTCACTGCACTGCTCACTGCACTGCCCTGGAACTTGCGCTGTAGACCCAGCTGGTCTTGGATTAATGATACGCACTGCCACGCCTGGTTCTTCTCCCACTTTCTTTTTCTTTCTTTTTTTTTGAAAGTGTTTTTTCTTTCTTTTTATTTATTCTTCTCTCATGCAATACAGCCAGACCACAGCCTCCTTTCTCTCCACTCCTCTTGGTTCCCCCCCCCGCAACATTCCCTTGCCCCTAGACCTACTGTTTCCCTTCAGAAATGTTTTAATGCATAAATATCAAATATCATTAAATTGTTTCAAATTTCTTTAGGATAAGATTTTTTAAATTGTTTTTATTGAGCTATATATTTTTCTCTGCTCCCCTCCCTTTCTCTCCCCTCCCCTTCTACCCTCTCCCATGACCCCCACGCTCCAGTTTACTTGTCTTTTTCTACTTCCCATGTAGATTATTAGATGTACCTATGTCTCTCTTAGGGTCCTCATTGTTGTCTAGGTTCTCTGGGATTGTAAATTGTAGGCTGGTTTTTCTTTGCTTTATGTCTAAAAGTCACTTACAAGTGAGTACATATTATATTTGTCTTTCTGGGTCTGGATTACCTCACTCAATATGTTTTCTAGATCCATCCATTTGCCCACAAATTTCAAGATGTCATTTTTTTTCTGCTGTGTAGTACTCCATTATATAAATGTACCACATTTTCCTTATCCATTCTTCGGTTGAGCGGCATGTAAGTTGTTTCCAGGTTCTGGCTATGACAAACAAAGCTGCTATGAACATAGTTGAGCACATGTCCTTGTGGCACGATTGAGCATCTTTTGGATATATACCCAACAGTGGTATTGCTGGGTCTTGAGGAAGGTTGTTTCCTAATTTTCTGAGAAATCTCCATACTGCTATCCAAAGAGACTGTACCAGTTTGCACTCCCACCAGCAACAGAGTGTTCCCTTTATCCCACATCCTCTCCAGCATTAGTTGTCATCAGTGTTTTTTATCTTGGCCATTCTTACAGGTGTAAGATGGAATCTCGGAGTTGTTTTAATTTACATTTCTCTGGTGGCTAAGGATGTTGAACATTTCCTTAAGTGTCTTGGAGAGATGGCTCAGCTGATAAAGGCTAGGCTCACAACCAAAAATATAAGAATCTCCCGCTTTCTAAAGGAATTTTTTTATACTAAAAAGCTGACACGATTATCTTTCATAAGCAAAAAGCATATATGCTTTATAAGCAAATGACGAAGTCCTAGCCTTCCAGGCTTTATATCCAAGCTCTAGTTCCTATTTACGAGCTCCCTGTGGGCTCTAGCGGCTAATTAACATCTTGGATTGTTTTCTCAAAATCCAGAGCACCGTTTCCCAGGTGAGCGACTTCCCAGGTGAGGCCTCAGCGCGTTTGCTCTTCCTTCCTCTAAAATCTCCTAAAACACTGGAGGTCCGAGCCCCAGTGTTCAATGGAACCTAGCCCCTGCGGGAGGGACCCAGGGCCACCACTTAAGGCCGTTCGGATTGGATACAGTGGGCTCCCCACCGGGGCAGCCCCAGCTAACCAACCGCAGCGAACCCTGCCCCGGCATTAAAGAATCGTGTCTGCTCTGCAAATCCGTATGCACGCAGCTGGGATGCCTTTTATTACCAGTCCAGAGGGCTGTCCTTGGTAACCCAGCCTGTTCCTCAGGCTCCCCGCTCTCTAAAGTAAGTTCAAGTCTGGTCCCCCTCTTCCGGAAATCCATCAAGTGAACCCTCCCTTTTCCGTTTCAGGTGGCCTTGTTGAGAGGCGCCAAGGTCATTCCCAGCACCTCGGGTCTAGCCTGGTGCCCTAGGGAGCTGTGGAACCACAGGCCGGAACCCACGGAGAGGCAAAAATCACACGGTGTCTCCTTGATGCAATTGCTCTCTGTGGACTTGGGGAAGCTTGTTAGCTTTCCATTCTCGCAGCTGGAGCCCTGGCGCAGCAAGCTAAAGACAGGCTGCTGCTAGTCTTGCTGTCACAGAACTGGCACTGAAGGGAATGGTGTACCCAGCATGGTCGCTGAAAATAATGCTGCCAACTTTAATCGCAGCTTTCCTTTGCAATCCTGCTGAGCCTCCGTCGCTCTGCTAGAGCTGGGCCAGCGGTGCTCACGGCCTGAGTACCTACCGGGAGGGATTCCCATCAGATAAAACTGCCTCCATTCAGAAGATAAATTCGTCCTACCTACATATTGTTGTTATGGTTTCCATTCTTAAATTATACATAAAAGGCCCAACCTGTACCCAGCCTGTTTTAGACATTGCAAAACATGAATCTTAATAAGATGCGTATTTTAAGTTGTGCCCCCAAAATATGTATCATTAGAGACACTCCTGTATAATTTCACACCTGCTGTCCTAAGCGTACTGTTAAAATTCTGTAAAAACCCTTTCTTACAATGTGCTCATTCACTATCTTACACCTGCCTGCTGCCTTTCTTGGTCTTAGATTACTTTTTTAGTGACATAAAGAACTAAAATGTGGGATGGTGAGATGGCTCGGCCGCTAAGGGCGCTTCCTGCTAAGCCTGATGCTCTAAGTGTATTTCCGATGAGCCAGCTTCAGTTAATTGTCCCGCCCCCAATACTGGCGCTGTGCATGTGCCCGCACACGCCGCGGGCACACATACCCTCGTTCTCAATAAATAAGTGTAAAACACATTTTAAAAGTAATAAAAGAAGTCGAGTGTGAAGGTATGCATATTGGGAGGTGACGGCAGTTAGATCAGGGTTCAGGTCAGTGTCCCCAGCATGAGACCCTACAGCAAAAGAAACAAATATAAATTAATTCATTCATTTTTTTAAATTCCAAAATGATATACCATATCATTCAGTAACTCACCTTCAACTTTCTTGTCTGTCTGTTTTAGCGTTTCAAGACAGGGCTTCTCTGTGTCCAGGAACTCGCTCTGCAGACCAGGCTGGCCTTGGACTCACAGAGATCTACCTGCCTCTGCCTCCCAAGTACCGGGATCAAAGGTGTGTGCCACCACTGCCGGCAGTTTCGGTCTTCTTTTGTGATGGTCTTTTTAATTATAAATGAATTTATAAGCAGGTATTTTCTAAGTCCTCAAGGCATTTTAGAGCCACACACATTTTTTTTTCTGGGCTTCAGACTTCAGAAGCCTTCTGAGGGCTGGGCTGGGGCTCAGCTGGTGGAGTGCCTGCCTAGCACTGAGGAGCTCCACCCCACCCCAGCACCCTTGGGATCCCCAGCACTGCATAAACCCGGAGCAGTGGTACAGGTCTATAATCCCTGCACTTGAGTGATGCTGGCCAGAGGTCAGAAGTTCAAGGTCATCCTCCAAAAAAACAAAAACAAAAAGAGTCAGCCTGAACAATGTGAGACCCTGTCTCAAAACAAGAGACACCTGTGAAAGTTGCCTTAGCCCAGAACACACTCATTTTCATGTGGAACCCTTTCTAAAATGTGTGTTGACATGCTGTGGAGCTGAGAGCTAGGGGTATACTTTGGGAAGCAGTGATCTGGCCATCTAACAGGTGGAGGAATTACAGTCATGCCAGTAGATGGGGCAACACATTGAGACAAGGCAGGAGCGGAGCCCACTCCTGGGACCCGAACACTCCAGAGGAAGAGGAGGGAAGATCAGGAGTTTGGCCAGCCTGGGCTCCATGGGATCATGCCTTAAACAATTAATCCGTAATAACAAAATGCAGTATAAATGAAATTTTAAAGAAATTGATGGGCAAGGCTGTCCTAGAATTGACTATGTAGCCCAGTCTGGCCTCAGACCCAGGGACAGTTCACCTTCCTCAGCCTTCCCAGTGTTACGATCGCAGGCCTGTCCCACACCTGACAAGGCAGGTCACCTGAATTGCTATTTGTGAATCTTATAAATCCCGTGGGGGATGGGGCAGGAGCTGAGTGGGGGGAGGGTTTTGGTTTTTTGTTTTTTGGGGTTTTTTTTTGCATTAAGTAACCACACACAGGGCCAACCTGTAAGAACCCTGAATAAGAACCCAAAAATAACCTTCTCCTTCATGGAAAAACTAAACCCAAATGCATTCCACTCTGACTGAGTCAGTTTCTCCTTTCCCCTCACACACCTGGAGCTTATAGAATGGTTGCGCCCCCCCCCAGGTGGTCAGAAGAAAAGGCCACCCACCCCGGTCCAGACCTATCAGGCCCTTCTGTGTCACACCACGTGCGCGTGTACACACACACACACACACACACACACACACACACACACTTACACACACACACCCTAGGGGCTTTCAAACTGGAGCTGTTACCCACTAAACGCATTTTATAAAGGAGCTCTGTGCCGAGCACCAGGACTAATCGGAGGAGCCCTGGTGAAGGAACAGCATTGCACCTGAGTCACAGGCTCACATTAAAACACCTTCTAACCAGTAAGGCCTGGTGGACACTGAGACAGTAGGATTGTCAAGTTTGAGGCCGGCCTGGGGATGAAACCTCATCTCAGATTTTATAATCAGAATAAAAGCGCACTGGGAATATAGTTCAGTGGTAGTATGTCTGAGGCCCTAGGTTCAATCCCTAGTGCTTTGATTGATAAATAAATAATCATCATCAAACAATTGCCTTTGACTCTCTGCTGACACGTGGCTCCCCATGGTTCACTTTCTCTCCTGCCCCCACCCTACAAGGTCCGAGGCTCCGAAGACAACAGGAATAACAACCCGGGGATTAGGATTCAATTTGTCTCCTGTTGCTCACGACATTTAATGGAAGACTAGACAAAAACCACATTTCCATAAATACTAATTGATTGGTGGCAGATTGATCCACTGAGGCCCTTCTAACGGTGATTATTATCCACAAGAAGCTAAACTCAGATGCAAATTCCTGGCTCCAGGTTTTGCCTGGAGGTTATTTTACATTTCAAGGGAGCCTCACAGTTGAACCCGACTGTGAAAAATGAACCCAAACAGGCTGGCAAACAGTTTTCAAATTCTCTTCTACCCACGACATTTGCATCCCTTCTGCTGACATTTGTCAACTGTCACTAGGCCCCTCTATCCATCATCTTCTCCCATACAGGACAGCCTGCTGCAGTGAGGGTCCATCTATTTGTTCCTTGTTCCCTAATAACAGAATTTTATGGCTACTTTCCAAAGGAAAGGAAGCCATGGGCGGAACAAACCTCATTAAACCCACCAACTACTTGTCCTTTTGATATTTGACCTTGGACTCGATTAAACTTAAACAAAAACTTAATTCCATCTCTAAGAATTAGGGCACCGCAAAGCATATACCCGTAAACAAATAAGTTAATTCTGAGAAATGTCATTGTCGTCAGCCATATGAAGACCCAGAACCTTCTGCCTAAAACGCTGACTAGGCTTACAGAAAAAAAAAAGAAATGCCCAATGTATACACAGTTAAGAATTCATAGCAGACATCCACCTCCAGGCTTCTCATGAGCTCACGGAAATGGAAAGTGATACTTAATTGTCAAAATTAAAAATTCTCAGAGGCACAAGTGCAAGACAGCTTCCTCTTTTTCTGTTCTGTTCAGTCTCTGGGGAGAGAAAGAGCTTTTGGGGCTGTTGGTTCCAAGAAACGGTTTGACTGTTGTGAATAAGAAGGTTGTTCAAATCATTCCCTACAGACACTGTTTAAGCTAGATACTCCGTAGTCAAGCGCTAACGGCCACTCCGGAGATTCCATTCGATTTTCCAGTCTGTGAGGACTTGGATTCAGCCAGCTAGCTGAGTGCTTTTTCTCTCACTAACAAAAGCATACCAAATACTGTCTCTCCGCATTCATGACTGCTGTTTAATCTCACTTCACTCTTCCACAGAGATTTTGGGGGGAAGTTTGATGAGACACTTTGTCCACAGTCTATCCACGCCACAGCTAGGTTGCTAATGGGATCCTAGCATTATATTTTACGGGTCAAATTCATTTGAGGTCAGGAAAAGAGGGGCGGGGTAGGAGGTGATGGGGGAGTTGAAGGTTGATGTTTATGCCGCCACCTGTTGGCCATATGAGGAAATACACAGAGAGGGAAGAACGCATTCTATCTGTATTCATAAACTATTTATATTCTGGTCCATAAATGCTTCTTAGACTAGGGAAGGGAGCTCACAGACCATTTAGAGGATATTGCAAAATCTTGAAACCTGTCTTTAGAAAAATAAAATAAAAAATGCTCACTCTATATATTTTTAGTAAACTCTTTTTAAAGATTTATTTAATTTAGTTTATGCCCATAAGTGTTTTGCTCACATGAATGTCTGCGCACCATGTGCATCCCTGGTGATCTCGGAGGTCAGAAGAGGGTGGTGGATCCCCTAGAACTGGAGTTAGGAACAGTGGTCAGGCGATATGTGGGTCTTGGAATTCGGACTTGGGGCTACTGCGAGAACAAGGTATTCTTAATCACTGAGCCGCCTCTCCAACCCCCACAACATATTTTTATAGACAAATTTGGACTGCCCAAAGACTATTCATATACCTAAACAACCTTATCTTTGGTGCTATGGCAAAAAAAAATTTGTACAAATAGAAGAAATTGGACATTCTGGAACAACAATTTGAATGCAAGATTATTCTGGGAAATTTTTTTCTTTTTTGCCTTAAAAAATATATATAATGTGCATATTATATATATTTGCTTCAAATCTAGTATTAACTACAGACAGAAAGACAGACAGACATTTTAACCCTGTCCCACAGCCACAAACAGTTTCTTTTCTGGGGTAACTAAATGGGAATGCCTTGTGGGCCTTCTGGGTGGTGTGCCCATGGGAAGCAAGATGCTTTGGACACTCCCCACTGGAATCTGGACCACATGAGACAGGAGCAAGTGCACAAGGACCAGTCGTGTGTACCTCCTGTGTTTCTGTGACTTTACCCAGGGAAGCTTACACAGAGCCAGCGCCTGCCTCTAGCATTGTTTTCCTGGGTGCTGGGGATGGAGCCCAGGACCTTCCTGGTAAGTAAGTGCTAGGCAAGCTTTGCTCCACCAGCCACACCTCCAGCCTCTAAGATGTTGGGAATGTACGCCAAAAACAAAGCTATTTCCCCCACGCCCTGTCTAGGAAGAGAGACCTGCTCAGAGTCCTTGGAGCATCTGAAACTGCCCAAAATAACCCTCCTGGCGTCCTCCTTCAAGGACAGAGTGGCAGGCATGGAGAGAGGATCGGCAGGTCTAATCAACCGGCACACTTGTCCTTCCAGGTGTCAGCGCGACCACGATATTAACCTAGCAACACTTGCGACCCTACACAAGCCTACATCTCACAGCTTCCTTTATGAAATTAGTACTCTGTAGGGTTGGAGAGATGACTCTGCAGTTAAGAGCTCTGTCTGCTCTTCCAGGGGACCCTGGTTCAGTTCCCAGCACCCATGGTGGGTGGTTCACAAACACCTCTAACTCAGTTCCACAGGATCTAAGCCTTTTTCTGCCTCCATGGTCACCAAGCACACACACAGGGTACACATACACATATTTGCAAACACTTACATACAGAAAAAGTAAGAACAATCTTAAATTATGATTAAATTAATGATAAATCAGTTGGCACTCTCCCTGAGTCCCCTAAGATCCAATGCATACTTAAGAAAGAAGATGCAGTAATAGTAGCTGGTCTCTTCTTTTTTTTATTTAGTTGGGTTTTTATCTTTACTCCTGTTATCATGACTCACATTCATAATAACATGTTATTCCATCACCATACAATAGTTCACCATGGAAAAGACGTCTCATTAAAAAAATAATGGGCCGGATGATGGTGGTGCACGCCTTTAATTGCAGCACTCGGGAGGCAGATCTCTGTGAGTTCGAGGCCAGCCTGGGCTACAGAGCAAGTACCAGGACAGGTTCCAAAGCTACACAGAGAAACCCTGTCTCGAGAAAAAAAGAAAAGAAAAGAAAAAAGGAAAAAGAATGATAATGGACTTTCTGAATAGGATTTCCATTACCCAGGTAATAATAAAAAGAAATGGCAAATGGGATTATATAAAATTAAAATGTTTAGGCATCTCAATGGAAACAATTACCAGAGTAAGCAGACAAGCTACAAAATGGAAGAAAAATATTGCCAGCTACTTACTGGCCAAGGGATTGATATCCAGAATACGTAAAGAAAAGTAAAGCCACAAAAATTTTCAGTCAATAAATGGACAAATTGTGTTAAGTTAGTGGTACAGATGTGTAGTCAACTACTCAGCCAACAAAGACTGAATGGTCTCATGGCCTAGGCCTACCTGGGCTGTAGAACTGGTTCCAACCAGCCAGGACTACAGAGCAAGACCCTATCTAAAAAGGAAAACAGAAAATTGGGATTCTACCTCAAAAAAGCAAATCACAACAAATAACAGCCAGGAAAGAGGGGCACACACACAGTTGTGGTGGGGATGTAACTCGGCACAGACATTGTGGAAACCAATATGGGCATTCTGTGAAAAAGGGAAGAAAAATGGAACACTACACGATCCAGGGAGCCTATACAAGTGTATGAAGACATCTAAGTCACACAGACAGAGGTAGCTGACACTGTGTTTATGGGAACAGGATTCATAATAGCTTAGCTACACAATTACCCAGGCGCCCATCACACACGAACAGATAAAGGAAGCAAGGCACAGACACAGTGGAGCTTTATTCAGCCACAGAAGGTGGCATTGTATCATTTGCAGGAAAATGGATGGGACCAGAGATCATCATGAGAGCTGAAAGAAAGCGAATTCCCAAGGATTTGCTCCACCCGTTTTCCTTCATAGGTAAAAATCTAGAAAGTCTATAAAAATCATGTAACTTTTCAAGATTTTTAAGAATCCTGCATTGGAAATTCTATCTCACTCCAATTTG
>PVIU01002908.1:42119-113560 GCA_004026605.1 Ondatra zibethicus
ACACACACACACACACACACACACACACACACACACACACACACACACGTATATGGGAGTAGGGTTGGGGAAAGAGCAGAACCAGGAATAGATGGTAGGGTTAAGAATGTGTGATTAGACCGGGCGGTGCTGGCACACGCCTTTAATCCCAGCACTCGGGAGGCAGAGGCAGGCGGATCTCTGTGAGTTCGAGACCAGCCTGGTCTACAGGAGCTAGTTCCAGGACTGGCTCCAAAGCTGCAGAGAAACCCTGTCTTGAAAAACCAAAAAAAAAAAAAAAAAAAAAAAAAGAATGTGTGATTACCCGGGCAGTGATGCACACCTTTAATCCCAGAACTTGGGAGGCAGAGGCATCTGAGGCCAGCCTGGTCTACAGAGTGAGTTCCAGGACAGTCAGATCTACACAGACAAACCCTGTCTCAAAAAACCAAAAACAATAAATAACAAATAAATTAATTAATTAAAATAATGGGTAATGAAGATGAAATATAATCAAAGAAGATGATACACATATTAAAATGTCACAATGCAGACCATTAATCTGTACAGTGAGTTATTAATACTATTTTTATTTATTTTGTTTTTTTTAATATTTATTTGTTTATTATGTATACAACATTGTGTCTGTGTGTATCGATGAAGGCCAGAAGAGGGCACCAGACCTCATTACAGATGGTTGTGAGCCACCATGTGGTTGCTGGGAAATGAACTCAGGATCTTTGGAAGAGCAGGCAATGCTTTTAACCACTGAGCCATCTCTCAAGCCCCTATACTATTTTTAAAAAGAGGAACATAAATGCCATCCTTTTGAGGGGGACAGAGATTCCCATGTACCCTGCGAGTGTCCCTACCAGCTAACAACACCTGCACACTCCTGACACATAGACGAAGCAGCGAACTCTGCAGCGTCGCCACCCCCCACCCCCCCACTTCTGGGTTGCTTCAGGAGGTTTTACGTTTTATTAATGTAATAAAATGTAGCTTTCACAGTTATCTACAGTATGTAATTACAAATGCATGTTATTAATATTACCAGTGTGATGCTTGAGTTTGCTTTTCCATTAATAGAAACTCTGCATTTTATGCATTAATTATACAAAGAATTAATGATGGCTTACATAAGTCGGTCTACGTGGAGACAATGTTGAAACAATTACACTGACGGCCGAGCGCGCCTCTCTTTAGTAAAGGTTATGTTCCAAACGATGGCTTTAAGTGTGCGCTGCTCCTAGACATAAGGGGATAGTGGATGAGGAACAAATGAGCACCCTCCTGTGAAAGCCAGTTTCACGAGAGGACAGTGCGCATGCCTACTTGTAACTCTTCTTACTTTTCAATTATTGTAAAAAGTCCAGGTAAAGAGACTTGCATTTTGTCTTTGCAACATTAAAACTGCAATGTCAACTGCAAACTCGATGTGTCCAGGGCAGATCCACCCTGCTCTTATCCAGCCTTTCCATCACTGCAGACAGCACCTTCATTAAACTCCAAAAGCTCAAGGACTGTGGAGCAACTGCCCTGTCTTTAACTCATCCATGCCTTGTCAATCTTGCCTCCCAATGATCTCTTGAATGTTTGCACACCGCCACCATCCTAGCCACAGCCATACTCTGGCTTGAGCTTTACCATATATTTTCCCTGAGCCCTGAAGTGGCCCCAAGCCACACTCCCCACATCCACCTCAGACCCATTTCAAATCCGGCCTCTCACTGTAGCAAAAGGAAACAAACAGTGGCCTCTCTCTGCTGCAAACACTTCAGTGCTTTCTGCTGGTCTTGAGATAAACCTGAGCCCCCTTCCACAGCCCACAGTGTGGCTTGGCCTCCTCTAGCTTTGGCTGACCTCAATGACCTCTGAGTGCCCTAGCACCTAGTTCCCTGTCCCAGGAACTTAGAAGAACTGGCTCAGCTCAAATTTGGTGGTAAACTTCAACTTTCAGATCCGACTCAACATTTTCTCAAGGACCCTTGCTAGGTCAAATTCCTTATTATTCTTACAGCACCTGCTACCTCTGTCTTACACTGCAATGTTTTAACTGCTTACGTTAGTATTTCACTAATACCTACTTCCCTCAACTATCTGTGAATTGCGTGAAGACACCATCTCTTTCTAATCTCTACTCTGACAGAGTAGCTACCATAGATTGCAAATAAATACATGGGTGGGTAAGTGGGTTGGTGATAGGTGGTTTGCTGGTTGCCTCCTAAGTTAGTTGGTTTTCTGGTTGGCTTATTGGTTAATCGGTTGTTGAGTGAGTGAATTAAGAAATGGATGACTCACAAACAGAACTTTGTGCCAGGTTTTGTAAGAATCAGGGAGGCCAAGCTTGGAGGCTCGTGCCTTTAATCCTAGCACTCCGAAGGCAGAGGCAGGTGGATTTCTGAGTTCGAGGCCAGCTTGATCTATACAGGGGGTTCCAGAACAGTCAGGGCTATGCAGAGAAACCCTGTGTTGAAAAAAAAAAGCCACACACACACAAAAAAGAATCATAGACTCTGACACCAGACTGCCTGGGTTTTGGGGTTTGATTTGTTGTTGTTTAGGGGGGTGAGACAAGCACTCTGTCTTTATATAGCCCTAACTGTCCTAGAACTTACTATGTAGACCAAGCTGACCTCAAACTCAGAGAGCCCCCTGCTAGAACTAAAGGCATATGGCCCCACTCTAGGCTGAGACTTGCTGGTTTTGAATCTGGTTCTCCTTAAACGACCACAGACACATTTTATAACGGTCTGTACTTAAGTTTCTTTAGTATAAGATAAAGGTCATCATAATATGTATCTTACAGTGTCTACTTAGATACATTTAAATGAGCTGATGTGTACAAAGGCACACTGGACAGTGCCTGGAACATGATAACCACATGTATGTGCCACTGTCATGTCATTTCACAGGACAGTCCAACTACACCATTGCTTTGGTTAGCCATCATCATTAATGCCATCTGTACAGACTTTTGCTTTTGCAGAACAAACAATAAGAGACTACTGAAAGACATTTTTTAATTATATGTTTATTATTTATTTAGACTATGTGTGTTCCTGTCTGTCTGTCTGTGCATGTGAGTGCGGGTCCTCTGGAAGCCAGAGTGTCTGATCCCTCTGGAGCTGAGTTTTTAAGTGGTTGTGAGCCACCCACCATAGATGCTCGAATTGAACTTGAGTATTTTGTAAGAGCCAGATACGCTCTTAAATGCTGAACTTGGCTCAGCATGTGCAAGGCCCTGGGCTTGATCCCTAGTAAATAATAAACAAATAAAATTGGCACTAAAGTTTTGGTTCTGGGTTCTTCAAGCATATGGCTAGAGCGGCTCAAATGACAGTAAGGATCTTCTAGGAATTCCTTTCACAAGGATGGACTGGACCTCACCAGATTCATCAGACCTGAAGGGAAGTTGGCATCCTTGTTTCAGAATGGCGGGGAGAGAAAAGAAGGTAGCCAGGCCAGCTGGCAGCTGCCACACCCCAGCCACTCAGTCAAGCCTCTCCCGTGGGTTGTTTAGCTGAACAAGTGCACCCTCTGCCTTGGCCCGTATTGCAGATTGGACTCTGGAACTAAGGAGGGTCACATCTGCTGAAGGTGCCACCGCCGTAGCCAACAAGTCCCACACAGAAGCCCCAGGGTGATAGAGTGTTGCCTGTCCCTCTCTGTTTCGTTGCGAACTAGTTCCCAAATCTCTGTCCCTATTAGAATCCTTGCTCCTTTTCTGCCCACATGTCTCTTCCCTGTTATCTTCTAGAACAGTGGAATTTATCTCCCTTCTCAGTTTTATTGTCTTTTCCTACTCTTCCACAGTGACCTCCTTTCCCAGCTTGTCTTTGGGCCAAGGACATGTTTATTGGATACGCTGCCCCACTCTCTGACCCTCCCGCTACATATGCTCAGGACCTCCTAGAGTCTGACATTTGACTAAAACATGCATGTAAATTTGGTCTGGATCACTGACAACTACATAGTGACCCGACAGCCTTCTGTATTCAGGAGCCAAGCTGCCATCAAGGGTGACAAATGACACCCACCTAATGACCACAGTAATTCACTGTCCTGTTTAAAGATACTATTTAGCAAAATCAAGGTTAAAACCACATAACGAACAGATGAAGGGATCTGTTACAGGGCTCCCCTCTTTGACATCCATGTCAACTACTGGGAAATAGCTAGCGCTCATATATAGATCTCCAGTTTTTAAATTTTCTTCCTTGAAACAGCTGCAAAATATCTAAGTGGAGGTTGTATGAAGCCTTACACTTTTCTTTAAAGCCTTCAGCTAAGGTCTGATGAGGTAGTGTGTACCTCTTCTCTGGGCGCTTGGAAGGTAGAGGCAGAGAGATCAGGGGTTCAGTTGCCAACCCCAACTACAAAGCGAGGCTGGGCTGCACAGTGAGATTCTGCCTATCAATCAATAAGGGAGCAGGAGATGGCTGAGCAGGTGAGAGCGCTTGCAGCTGTTACAGAGGACCTCAGTTCAGTTCCCAGCACTCTCACTGGGCGGCTCACAACCCTGTGTAACTCAAGTTCCCTGGAATTCCACGCCTTCTGACCTCTGAGGGCATCTACACTCACGTGCACAACCCCCCCCCCCACTGACACAGACACACGCATAAAAATAATAACATTAATCTTTTAAAGTAAGTAAGGGGTGTAGTTCAGAGGTAAAGCAATTATCTGGGCTCAAACACAAGTACCATAAAAATAAAACACGAAAAAAAACCAATAAAAATCAAAACACACACACACAGGATTGCCGTTTTCATGACTAAAAACAGTAAGAGTCTGTCCTGGAGCCTGACCCATCTTAGTCTTATGCTAACACGTGATTCATCCTTAGGAAGGGAATGTCAGTAAAGACATCCATCTGAGGGGCTATAGCTGATGGAGCTCATGTCCAGCCTCCCCTTGAGGGGACACAATGAGGAAGGCGGGAGTCACCCTGCAATCTGTGGGAAAGAGGGTGAACAGAGAAGCACACAGCGCGGAGCACAGCTGCTCAGGCAGCCCTCTGTGAACCCTCTGTGTAGGAAATGAAGAGGAGGGAGGCGCGAAACCTTCAAGAAAGCCACAAGCTTGAATTTGGTGGCCCAGGATGTTTGCAGCTGCCTGGGGTGGGGTGGTGGGGGGGGAGTGGTACCTACTCAGCCAGCCAGCCAGCCACACCACTCACCCCTCGTGATCTCATCTGATTAACATGTAACCAAAGAAGCGAAAGACCTTCCACAATCTGCATGTCTCGGCAATTCTGAAATTCCTTTAAGGTTGGAAGCAATTGCCAGCAAGGCTTCCTCCACTCTGACATATTTATTCTTCCTCTTCAGAGTCAAACCATTCCAGAAGGTGAGTTAAAAAATACAGCAAAAGCAGCCTGCTTGTCTGCAGTATTTACATGGTTTACATACCCTGGAAATATGTAGCTTATTAATGACTGATTTCCCAGCCTCTTCAATAAGCGTTTTTATTAGCATGACACTCCTTAACTTACAAGTGTCAAGCCATTGTGCCCTGTGCGTGTCTCCTTTATGATATTTAATATAAAGATAGAGCAGTATTTATGTCCCTCACAATCAGAGAACGGATTGTTTTAAGGTTATACAGCCTAGATGCGATAAAGAAAGAAGGAAGCTTACAAAATGATAAATATTTTCATTAAAAACTTTAAAACTAAAAGTTCAAAGATATGTTCTCCTCTCTTATTTCTTGTCAAAACATGACTTAAGACCCAAAACTAATCTACTTTCAATTTTATTCCATATTTCAGTGCTGTCACAGTGCTCAGCAGAGAGCATTGCAATGCGATCATTTTTTATTTTGTTGATGTTACCGACAGCTTTATTTCACAAAGCAATCTTATACTATGTCTGGCAGTAGCAGGGTATAGAGGTCAAATAGTCTATCCTTACAGGTAGAGAGCTTATTAAATGGCGTGTCTATTAAACCCGATGGACAACATAAAGAAACATTTCAGCGAAATACTTTTACATAGTTCAATGAAGATACCGCTCAAAGGGGCAGTAAATAATTTAAACGGAGACCAATGGGAAACTCGTTCCATTTTTTTTAACAGCATCTTCAAATTATGTTTCAAACAGAGTGGGTAGAACAGAAAGAGAGAAAGAAACAAAAGCTACAGAGACCAGTACAAGTACTAGCATTCTTGCAGGATGGCTACTTTCCCTAGAGGGTGTTGAGGCATGCAGTGCCTCAGCCCAAAGCTAAACACAACCTCATCAGCAATTCTCCACCACAAAGTTCATTTAGAATAGTCCAGCTAACAGGCACGGTAGCACAGCCTGTGAGCCCAGGACGGAGCATCCAGAGCTCAAGGCCAGCCTGCACTACACTAGGCCCTGTCTCTATATAACTAAATGAACACAATCTAGTCATAAACGGTATATAATCATGGATGAAGATAATTGGGGGGGGGGAGTCTCATGTAGCCCTGGATGGCCTGGAACTTGCCATGTAGACCAGGCTGGAACTTGAACTCACAGACAACCCCTTGCCTCTGCAAGATTTAAAGCTATGCACTACCACACATGGCAATAACATTTTTGTTTTGTTTTCTGTTTTTTTTTGAAACAGGGTTTCTCTGTGTATCCCTAGCTTTCCTGGAACTTGCTCTGTAGATCAGGCTGGCCTCAAATTCACAGAGATCTGCCTGCCTCTGCTACCCAAGTACTGAAATCAAAGGCATGCACCACCACCGCCTGAGAGGCAGTAACATTTTTAAAAGGCTCTTCCTGGTGCTTCCTTTAGAGAATATTCATTTTTAAATTACTTTGATAATCATAACCCAGCACTTGGGAGGCAAAGGCAGGAGGAACTCTGTAAATTCGAGGCCAGACTGGTCTACATATTAAACTCCAGTACAACCAGAACTACATAGAGAGCCCCTATCTCAGTCTATATCTATGCATATCTATGTAGATCTATATAGATAGATACATAAATATATAGATTTAGAGATAGATGATAGATAGATAGATACATACATACATATTACATATGTTTCTAGATCAAGACAAAGTTTTACTTCTAAGAAAAGTAAGTGACCGGAGTCTTTATGGACAATATGTATTCACTTATTGAGTAGATCTGGTATGAAAACATAGATGTGGGGCACGAGGTGCTTGTTCACAATTCTCAAGGCCCTGAAGTCCATCCGCACCACTACAGAGGACAAAGAAACATCAGTGCAATTACAAAGGATTCTTATATTTTTGGTTGTGAGCCTAGCCTTTAACGGCTGAGCCATCTCTCCAGCCCAAAAAGGATTCTAAAAGAATGTATTCATATTATTTTTAATTACATGTAGGTGTGTGTATCTGCATGTAGATAGATGCCCATGAGTGCAAGTGGGAGGAATCAGGTCTCCTGGAGCTGGAGTTACAGGCATGTGACATGGGTGCTGGAAACCAAGTTTGGGTCCACTTGGATGACAGCAAGTGCCCTTAGCCACTGAGCCACCTCACTGGTCCTCAAGAATGGGATTTTATTTTAGATTTCCCTGGTAAGTCCTTAATTATAAATATATTTATAAATCAAACTTACCATTATATTAATCATTATTTAGTATTTCATCCTCTGTATGCTAAAAAGGGAAGAAAGGAAGGAAGAAAGGGAAGGAAGGAAGGAGGGAAGAAAGAAAGAAGGCAAGCAAATAAAAGAAACAGACTCTACAAGACAAAATGGCAGCCCCGCCATCACATGCAGGCTGTGAGTTCCCACCAAGATGGCGACCAGAACCTGCACTATCAGTGAAGGTGAGCATGAACACCACATGAAATTGGATGCCCAGCCTCTCACCAGGAAATCGGCTCCCTGGTCTCTTGCCAAGAATATAAACTGCTTGCTGTAGGGTTATCGGTAGATTTGCCTGGTGGGATAATTAATAAGGCTCAGAAAACATAAAGCCTGAACTGTTACTGTTGCCAGTCGCTCCCCTCCCAGCAGCGCTCCAGCCTCTGTCCTTGCTTCAGCACACGGTAAATCATCTACCTAAATGTATTTGCACCCAATCATTTTTTAAAGTCACAATCTTTGTAGTGTCAACTTGTCAAGGGTCAAAGGGAAGAACAGGCAAGATTCCCAAATCAATCTGCTTGTAGAAACTGTCTCGTTTCATTTCAAATTACCTGCTTGGTGGACGCCAGGTACGGACAAACTGCCTTCCTCCATAAACCATGACAGCCTGGGTCGAACTTCTGCGATCATTCATAAGGGCCCAGTCATGCCGCTTCTGTCATTAACTACTCTTAAACGGCTCTGCAGGGCTAAATGATCTTGCAGGGCAGCCACAGATATAAATACTGTTTGGACAGTTTAATGTCAAGAGACAACTCCTCTGGGATTAAAACTGTGTAACCCAATAAGACGACTGTCCATACAAGGATTAAGGTGCTTTGGTATTATGATGGGAAGTCATATCTTTACATATGCTTTGTGCGAGTGAGCCCACAGCAAGCTGAGCACCGTTCATCTACATTATGCAACGACATAACCCTTTAACACGCAGCATCTCAGCCTTCCAGAAAGTGTTCTTGCGCGGCTGACACGTTGTCCTTGTGAGGCCGACCAGAAAATGAGAGCATATGATGATGTGAGCCTTGCAGAACTCAACGGACTATTAAAAAGCTAGAGCTGCCCATGAAATCAGGGCGGTCAGATACAGCCTGTGCTCCGACAGCCAGCACATCAGACAGGACTGAGATCATTAGTCCACCGCCATCTTGGCTTCGCCATGGTGGTAAAATGCTGGAATACCTAAATTAACAACTGCTATTGGTTGAACGCTATGTGAAGGACTTGATGCGTGTGACCCTGCCAAAGTTCACATCCTAATGAGGAATCTGTTTTAATCTCAGATTAAAGGTAACAAGGCTGTGAAGCAGAACCGACAATCATCCGCCTCAAAAAACGGGAACAAATTTTGTTTGTGACTGGAGAAGACGTCGACATTGATGCTACGCCGCCTCCATCCCCATCTGCCCCCTGGAAGGAATTTTACTTGCTTGACATATGAAGTATTACACAGTATAAATACAACGGCTCTGCCTTCTTTAACATGCATGCTATGTACAAAACCCTTTCTGAATCACTAAAAGGAAAGTGCTGCTTAGTTACCGGCAGCTGCACCGAGTTAAATCAAGTGGATGCAAGAATCCCTCTCTGGGAACATGAGGACTTTCCAGAGGGTACGTGGGCACGGAACTTTTAAGGAAATCAATTTCAAAATACTCAGTGTCCATCTGTTTTCTTTCCTAAAATTAATCATCCTGAGAAAATATGCTAATCTACACTTTCTACCCCAAAATCACAACAGATGTTCCCCAACCTACTTCAAACGAAACACCCCCTCCAGCCCCAACCCTTACCCCACCCTGAGGGTGAGAGCCTCCACTTACCCAAATTTCTTCACCAGTCCATCCCCAAAAGAGATGTGTCAATCAAAAGTCTTCTGTGCTTAAAACTCATCTATCAAAGGCAATAGATCTATAATGTTCTGATCAGTTTCTGATGATACCTCAATGCGGAAGGAGGTCGTTGGCGTTTAGAGCCCCCTGTTAGCATAGGATACTCATGTAGCCAGCTGCACAGCAGCAAATAACTGAAGACAACCAGCACAGGACATACTGCCTTACCATAAAGGTCTATGGGGGAAAGAGAATGGAAATACAATTCCAAAGGGAAAAATAAAGGAGAGCTTTGAGTGTTTTTTAATTTATTTATTTTTATTTTTGTGTGCACTGGTGTTCTGTCTGCATCTATGTCTATGTGATGGTGTCAGAGCCCCTGGAACTGGAGTTACAGTCTTGAACTGTCATGTGTGTGCTGGGAATTGAACCTAAGTCCTCTGGAAGAGCAACCAGTGCTCTTAGCTGCTGACCCATCTCTCCAGCTCTCAAGGTTTAATATTTTTAAATGGGTGTTAGTGAATAAAAAAATTATGGTGAAATTCATATTCCTCCGCATCCATTTCAACTACATTTCTCATCTGCAGCAGTGTGGACATTTGGGACCGTGGTTTGCTGTCCAGTCATTGAATGTCAGCAGCACCCTTGGTCTGTGCACACATGTAAACACACATACACATACACACATGTGTGCATGTACATAGTGTGACCTCTAAAACACATCTCAACACACGCCAGGCAGTGGTGGCACATGCCTTTAATTCCAGCATTTGGCAGGCAGAAGTAGGTAGATGTCTGTGAGTTCAAGGCCAGCCTGGTCTATAGAGTGAGTTCCAGTTCAGCCAGAGCTGTTACACATAGAAACCCTCAACAAACCAAAAAACAACAATAACAAAAAAAAAAATCTTAGCACATTGCCCAGGGTAAGAAAGGGAGAGTGCACTTAAAGAAGCAATATAGTGGATTTATTATGTTTTCAATTTTTGATATTAAATTTATTCACATTGAGCTTCCAATTAAAATTGTGCAAAACAGTGCATAATTTTGTTTGTTTGTTTGTTTGTTTTGGTTTTTCAAAACATGGTTTCTCAGTGCAGCTCTGGCTATCCTGGTACTACTAGCTCTTGTAGACCAGCCGGGCCTCAAACTCACAGAGATCTGCCTACTTCTGTCTCCTGAGTGCTGGGATTAAAGGCGTGTGCCACCACTGCTCAACCTGCATAATTGTTAATTTTTAAAAAAAAAAGTATTGTTGCATGGGCACCCTTTATTAAAAAGGGCATTTCTGTGCATGCTAGAGAATTTTTTTTAATTTGCTTGATTTTTATTTTATCTGTATGAGCGTTGTATCTGATTGTATGTATGTAAACCATGTATGTACAGAGCCCATGGAGGCCAGATGAGACTGGTAGACTTCCTGGAACTGGAGTTACAGATGGTTGTAAGATGCCATATTGGGGTTCAACCTGAAGGTCAAAAAAACAAAACAGCCAGTGATCCTACCTCCAGGAATCTCAGAATGAGACTGTGTGAGAGAGCTGTCTCCTCCCATTTTATATTCCTCTCTAGTGCTGGGATTAAAGGCCTGTACCACCTACTGCCTGGTTTCTATGGCAAACTAGTGTAGCTACTGGGATGAAAGCTGTGTGTCACCATTGCCTGGTCTGTAAAACTGACCAGTGGGACTGTTTTACACTCTGATCTTCAGGCAAGCTTTATTTATTAAAATACAAATGAAATAACACACTACCATGTGAGGACAGAGAACTGAATTCAGATCCCCTACAAGAGCAACCAGTACTCTTAACCAAGGAGCAATTAAGTACACTGGCTGCTCTCCCAGAAGACTCAAGTTCAGTTCTCAGCACCCATGTGGAAGCTTGCAACCAGGGGATCTGGCACCCTCTGGTGGCCTCTACATACACTGGTACACATACCTGAAAGCAAAACTCATACATATAAAAATTTTTAAATACACTGGTGGTGCACACCTATAACCAAGCACTCGGGAGGCAGAAGCAGGTGAATTTCTGTGGGTTTGAGGCCAGCATGGTCTACAGGGTGAGTTCCAGGACAGGCACCAAAGCTACACAGAGAAAGTCCGTCTCGAAAAACAAAACAAAATAAAACAAAACAAGTCCACACCTCCTAATAGTGCCACTTCCTTTGGACCTATGGAGGCCATTTCCATTGAAACCACTACACTGTTGATGCCTCCCTCCTTGTGTTTTGCACAAGGAAACAGGTTTGCTGGCTTCCTTAAAATCTAGATAACAGTACGTGGTCAGGGCAAGGGTTTGAGCGACAGCCAGCCCCCAGGTCCTGGGAACACTCAGCCACCTCCTGGCTCTCTGAACCCAGGCCTTTTGCTGGCCGTGCTGCAGGGGCATGACTGAGTCGACCACCAGTGACTTCATTTCATCTCCTCCCATTCGAGGTGCCCAGGCCCCAGCCTGAAGCTAGTAATCAGCTCATTCGCACACAAAAACAAACAAAAAGCATCTCACAACATCTTAAGTTTACTAGTTTGACATTCCTCTTTACCTGAGTGTGGTCCAGGCACCTTAGGAACATCAAAGTGGCAACTGTGGAGATATTAACAGCCTAAAGGGGTGGAGCGGAACAGCATTCGCTTAACACATGAGGTGCTTGCTGGGTTCCGTCCCAAGCATTGTTTAGAAAAAAGCCTAATCAGGGTAGTGTTTTATCTGCAGTGACTTTCAAAATGGAACAAGCCTACCTCGGGTAAGCTTGATTTAATGTGACCCTGTGGCAGGAAGACAGATGGTACTGTGTCTCCCCAAGCATAGCCTGGCTTCCCTGGCTGACTTTCTCATTGTGTTGCTTTTTGAGGACAGGATGCTTGGGGCCAGGAGCGCTTCAGGAAAATGTATTTATCCCAAATTGGCTGGATTTAAGATGGCCACCAGAGCAACAGCCAGACAAGGTTTAACTGCCTTGTAATCCATCTACTGGCTAAATGGCACACCCTCCAGCACCATGACAGTTGACAATTGCCGTGGCAATGGTTGCAAGGGACTATAAAGGGAACAAGAAGAGGCTGCACCAAAATTCCCAGAAAGGAGATGAATGTCACCACGAGCCCTTCGCCCTTTCCCGCAGTCCTTCCTCTTGACACCATGTCCCTCCCAAACCCAAAAGTTAAGAGGTGGATTTGCAAGTTTGCCTCCCATTTCTTCTGTTCTTGGTCAATAAGAAGTCCATCCTTTTCACTACTTACTGGGTGCTCAGTCTTAGTATTGCTTTCACAGTTTAAAAAGAGAGGAGGGCCAGCCTGGAGACAAAACCATGATAACAAATCAGGCTGAGGGGATTTGAGGGCACCCTAGGCTGCAAAGTGAAGTACAGGTGAAGGCTAGTCTGGGCGACAAAGAAGACCCTGTTAATAACAAACAAAGATCAGTCTGATAGCAACTGATGTGGGATGCCCTTCTGTATACTGTGAACATGTGTTGCTTTTATTGGTTGATGAATAAAGCTGCTTTGGCCTATGACAGGGCAGAATAGAGCTAGGCGGGAAAGCCAAACTGAATAGAGGGAGAAAGAAAGCAGAGTCAAGGGAGACAGCAGCAGCCACTGGAGAAGCAAGATGTGAGGTAATAAGCCACAAGCCTTGTGGTAAAATACAAAATAATAGAAATGGGTTCATTTGAAAGTAAGAGCTAGTTAGTAATAAGCCTGAGCCATCAGTCAAACTTTTATAATTAATATAAGCCTCTGAGTGTTATTCGGGAACTGGTAGGTGGGAGAGAAACCTCCAGTTATAAGCAACTAGAAATCACTAACCCTGTTAGGGGAACAAGTCTGACTCTAGGCTGGGTGTAGTAGCCTACTCCAGTATTCCAGCCCTCAGAAAGTAGAGGTAACAGAGGATCAGGGGCCAGCATCCCAGATCAGTGGATTTAAGATCAACCCAGGCTACATGAGACCCTATCACGAAAAATAAGAACAACGGAAGATGCAGATCAGTTGGTGGAATGCTTGCCTAGTAGTATATATACAAAGTAGTGGATTCAATCCCCAGCACATAAATGGGGTGTGGTGGCTCATGCCTGTAATCCCAGCAATGGGGAAGCAGAGGCAGGAGGATCAGAAGTTCAAGGTCATCTTCATGTCATATACATATATAAATATATATGTATATAATATAATACTATATATGTGTGTAGAATGTTTCTCTCATATGTGGAATCTTTTTTTTTTTTAAATGGTGAAGGCAGCAGGATGAGTCAGGCACAAACGTTTTGTTTCCTTTTTTTTTTTGAGACGAGGTCTGTCACTACCTCACCCTGACTGGCCCGGAATTCACTCTGCAGACCAGGCTATCTTCAGTCTTACAGACATCAGAGTGCTGGGACTGAAGACCCGTGCCACCAAAATGCGCTGAGATAAACATTTTGAAACCACTTGAAAATTGATGGTTTCTATTTTTTTTCTCAATGATTTATTTATTTATTATGTATACAATGGTCTGCCTGCATGTGTCCCTGCAGATCTTATTACCAGTGGTTGTGAGCCACCATGTGGTTGCTGGGAATTGAACTCAGGACCTCTGGAAGAGCAGTCAATGGTCTTAACCACTGAGCTATCGCTCCAACCCTCATATGTGGAATCTTAAAAAAGAAAAAGGACAGAGGGACTGCTTAGGAATGGGGAGATAAATATGATTAAAGTACATTGTATGCATGCTTGAAACCATCTTTGTTGTTCTTTTTAAAAAAGGAGCGCGGACGGCTGCACATGAGACCAGAGACAATGCGGCTGGTCTCCAGGTCTCAGCTTGCAGCAGCTTGCTGCCCGAGACCATGCGGGCAGCCGGGAAGCCAGGCCAAGCACAGCGCAGTGGGAGGGCATGGCAAGAGACTGACGGACACACCATATAAAGTTAAACATTTATTAGGAAAGAGAGAGAGAGAGAGAGAGAGAGAGAGAAAGGGGGAGAGGGAGAGGGAAGGAGGGAGAGAGGGAAGAGGGAAGAGAAGCACCCTGAGAGCAGAACAGGAAGAGAGTGAGTCGGGGTCACAGGCTGGAAGCTGGAAGGGAGTGGGCGTGGCCTGTCTCTTAAGGGCACAGGCCAAAATATGGCAATCTTAATGAAATGTGGCCTAGCATAATGGCCTGTGCCTGTATTTCCAGCACTTAGGAAGTTTAAGGCCAACCTGAGCTATGACAGAGAGACCTGTCAAAATAAATAAATAAATAGGACACATATAAAACTGATAATGAGGCCCACTAATATATATAATTAATACTTTCATGATTTCTTTTGTTGCTTTGTTGTCTGAGATGGGGTCTTATGATGGTGCCCAGGCTGCCCTAAACCCTTTGATCGTCCCTGTCTGCCTCCATGACACAGAATTAGAGTTTGTCAGAGTGGGCTTTACCCCATCCTTGGCAGATTGGCTCCCCTTCCCAGGACCCTCTTCCCTGTCCTATGAGAAAGCTCTGCTTACTCATCACTTAAGTCACCTGGACCCCACTTGCCCCATGCCCAACCACTGTGTCCAGGAAAGAGTGTGTGGTTACTGGCTTCCCTCAGCCCACAGGAGTCTGCTTCACTTGAACTGCTGCAGACAGGAAGGCCAGCTACCACAACTGCACCTTCCAGTATTTGCACATCTGTGCCATCCTTGCCTTGAGAAGGAACTTACCCTGTGGCTAGCTCCTCACCAGTAAACTGAAATGAGGTGACCAGGTGCGAAACTACGTGTCTCAAGGCTGCAGAGTTTGCTTGCTGTTGGCATCCCGTTCTTACCGGCTTGACAAAGTAGGGAGCCATGTTACAGCAAGGAATTGAGTGGCCTCCAAGTGGAGGAAGTGGGGCCAGCCACCAGACCACAGCCAAGGAAAGGAGGCAACTTGAGAAGAGCTGAGTCTGCCAATAACACCGTGAGTTGGGAAGTACTTATTTTCCCAGCAAACCTCTGACAAAGGCCACTGGCAATTGCGAGCTGTACCCGCCCAAACTGTTACCCTCAGAAATCATGAGACGTTAACACAAATGATACCACTATGTTCAAGATTGTACTGTATCCGGAGGCTAATAACTAATGCACCTGCCAACACAAGAGCAGATTGCTGTTGTCACAGAGTGAGTGGGGAAGCCGGGCTGGAAGGCAAAAGCAAGTGTCCACCACTGTCCCTATTCCAGATGGCATGTCCGACATCTCTAGCCTGGGGTTTCCCTGAACCGCATAGAGAACAACTTGTTTGCATACAGATTTTGGGGAAATCAGTTCCCTTAACTACCAAAAACACATGCTTAAAAGTAAAACCAAGCAGATAACCTTTGATTTTGGCCCATCCATACCAGTTATAGTTGTAGTGATGTTTTGTTTGTGATATAACTAATAAAGTTTGCTGAAGATCAGAGTGCAGAGCTAAACCACTAGTTAGCCATAGAGGCCAGGCAGTGGTGGGCGCCTTTAATCCCAGAACTCAGGAGACAGAGGCCACTCTGTGAGTTCAAGGCCACCCTGGGTTAAGCGAGAACTATCCAGTCTAAAAGAGAAACGAGCCAGGCAGTGGGGGCCCACACTTTTAATCCCAGGATTTGGGAGTAAACACGCCTTTAATCCGGGCACTAGGGAGGTGGAGACAGGAGTGATAAGGCTGGGCAGAGAGAGGAATATAAGGTGGGAGGACACAGGTGCTCAGATGCAGTCTGAGGCAGCAGCCTGAAGGAGGCAGTCTGAAGAAAAAAATGCCGTTTGGGTCTGAGGGTTCAGCAGAGGTAAAAGGTCTCTCTAGTGGCTGGTCTCTGATCTCTCAGCTTTCACCCCCTAATATCTGACTCTGGATTTTTATTAAGAACAATTAGAATTCGTGCTATATACAGTGACCACCCAAAACTGAAAACTAACTATAAGCAGCATTTTATGATCCAATAGAGTGGATTTTAGAAGAAAATAGCCAAATTTAGAAGAAAATGGATTTAAAAGTAACTAAATACATATAACATTTTAGCCTGATGTGTCTTTTTTAATCCCAGCACTCAGGAAGCAGAGACAGGTGGAATTCTGTGAGTTCAAACCAGCCTCGTCTAGATAGCCCATTCTAGGACAGCCAAGGCTATATAATGAGAACCTCTTTCAAAAAAATTTTTTTTATATTAACCCACATGTGGTAGCACAGACTTGCAATCCCAGTACTGGGGAGGCTAAGGCAGGAGGAACAAGAGTTTAAGACTAGCCTGACCTACAAAGTGAGACCATAAAATAAATATTAGGCAAAGTCAATATTAGGCAACAAATCACTGTTCTCAAATTTTACATATAAAAAGTCACAAACTGACACCATTTGTAATATAGATCTATCTTCTTACTGAGACAGGTTTCATTGCATAAGGAAGACTGGCCCTAATTCACTGTGTAACCCCAGGCTTTTAAAGTAAAAATAGTGCTGGGCAGTGGTGGCACATGCCTTTAATCCCAGAACTCCAGAGGAAGAGACAGGCAGATCTCTGTGAGTTCGTGGCCAGCCTGGTCTACAGAGTGAGTTCCAGGACAGCCAAGGACACACAGAGAAACCCTGCCTCGAAAAACCAAAACAAAATAAAACGCATATGCAACAAAAGAAAAGAAAAAAGAAAGAAAGAAGAGAGAGAGAGAAAGAAAAGAGAAAAGGTCTAACCCAGTGATCCTAACCTACACTCAAAAATGACTCCCTGGAAAATAAATCCCTTTCAAATATTCAAAATCTATGATGCTTACAGAAGCCAGGCATGGTGACTCACATCTTATAGTCCCAGAACTCAGGAAGCTAAGGCAGGAGGATGCTAAGATCAAAACCAACCTGTTGGCTACAAAGGGTCTGAGGGTGGATGTGCATCTTTAAAAAGAAGTATTGAAAATGGTCTAGGCAGAAAGACAGACAGGGCCTATCTGTCACTATGACTCCAGCTACTGAATTTCATTCTAGAATTTCTGGGAAGCTTTGCAGTCTCAAGGAGACGACCAGATAAGATGTGTACTGTGGTAGGGAACAGAAGAGATGTCTAGGAAAGAAGGCTACCAGAATCCGTCCAGAAGTTGGTGGGAGGTACTCAACCAGAGGAAAACATGTACATGTTAGATCTGTAAAGTAGTTTTGAGTTTGTATTTTCTTTTTGAAAAAAAAATCATTTTATTACATTTATTTATTTACTTTATCAGGGAGCACACGTGTGGAGGTCAGAGGACAACTTTTCATTGAACTCAGACCATCAGGTTTGGTGGCAAGAGCCTCTGCCTCCTGAACCAGCCCTGAAAACGCTAAATACCTGAGAACATTGTCAGGAAGCTGATCGCCTCACACCTCAGGATAAACAGTCCTCCTTCCCCAGCCAGGCCTTTGAGCCTTCCCACAGCTCTCCTGCAGCGAGGAGCCAGAGCCACATTCGGCCCCTGGCGCTTTCTTTCCTATCTTCTTCTGTCTTGGCTCTTCCCCTTTGTTGATAAGCTTGAATGTTCTTGAGTGCAGCTTGAGCGAAGTTAAACCAGCTTGGGCTTGGCAACCTGCCCCTTCCCTATCAGATTTTCTCCTTCTTCGCTGCCCCATCTCACAAAAGGGCATCTCAGACTCAGTATCTCACCACCTACTCTGCAGAATCGACAGCATGTAGTCTGTCCTCTCGGAAGTCTTCCTTTCAACGGTTGGATGTGCACACAACCACCCACAGCAGGCTCAGAACAGCAGGCGGGAGGGGGGCTAGGAATGCAGCTCAGTGGGATGGGCACTCGCCCTGCATACACAAGGCTCCAGGTTCCATCCATCCTTAGCAGGCCCCTAAGACCAGGGCTTGGGAGGTGAAGGCAGGAAAATTTGAGATCAAAGTCATCTTTGCAACTAGGGAGTTTGAGGCCATACTCATGAGCCAGAAGAAGGGGACAGGAGAGAACGGAGTCACAGTGGTCACACAGGCAGTCTTGTCTCCACCTTGCTTTGCTTTGCTTTCTGTTTTCTCTGTTTGCTTGTTTTGCTTTTTGCTTTGTTTTTTTTTTTTTTTTTTTTGAGGCAGGGTTTATCTGTGTAGCTCTGGCTCTCCTGAAACTCTCTCTGTAGACCAGGCTGGCCTCGAACTCACAGAGATCCTCCTGCCTCTGCCTCCAGAGTGCCGGGATTAAAGGTGTGAGCCACCACCTTCAGACCTTCTTTCTGCTTTTTAATTTAAAACTTTTTTCTTTGAGAATTTCATACAAAAATACTATATTTACTGTTAGGAATATTTCTTAGGACGAGCCTCTCTGCCAATGCAAATAATTCCAATCGGACCAAATTCGACCAAATAAAAGATGCGCATGTTTAATGCAGTGCTCCCGGATGGTACCGGGAAAGCAATGGTGAGGGGAAAGAGAGAAGGGGAGACCACGCAAAACCCGGAGACCATGTGTTCATTCTAAACAGGCAGCCTAGATAGCCTGTGGTCCTCCCTGGGGAGCGGTCACCGCTTGGTGGGCTTTTCAGGAGGTGGAGTTCGGACTAAGGCAACTCCCAGGGGAGGGGGCTTGAAATGGATTCCAGGGGCTGGGGTGACCCTTCCAACCAAACATCCCAGACTCCTTGGATATAAGGGTGTCAGGAGGCTGGGTCACTTCCAACCAAACATTTACATCTCCCCCTCCTTTGTGTTTGCTTGCCATTTTCTCCCTAACTGGGGATTCTCATATTATTAATGTTTTCTTTGCTCTTTCTGTACTGGGGACGAAAGCGGATCTTATGCGTGCTAGACAAGTCCCCTGCCACAGAGCTACACCCCCGCCTCAGAAGGCGAGCCTTTCATCTGTAATGTATCATAGAACTCTCTAGAACCTCCCTATCTATAACGCAGAGCCACCTACACACACTCGAGCGTGGTAAATCCATGCACCTCTACACACACACCGCCAGGAAACTAAAAACATCTCACATCTTATCTGTGAGAAATACGGAGAATTCTTACACCACAAATTCAAAAGGCAGAGAAAAACACATAATTTTGGGTTTCCTATAAGTTCCTGGGTCAAGAACAACATCTAAGGCTGCTATTTTAAAACCAAATTAAAGATTTTTTTTTATGACAGGAAACTGCTCTAACAATAACACTTTATTTCCTGCAAACGACAAATAAATTCCATGCATTCCCACGCTTACTTTGCTCTGGAGCCCAGGGCCACAGGCTCAGAGACCAGTGCCTCCTGTGTCATTGAGAAGAAAGTTTTGTTAGCGTTCTCAGTGTTTTGAACCACTTAAGGAAGGATTTGACAAACTAAAATACATGAAACCTCAGTCATTGAGGAAGGCTGATACAATGTCAGTGGACATGGATTTTTTTTTACTGAAACACCATCTTGTTGAGCAACCAGGCCCTCAAAAAACTCCCGTATGATCTTGTCTTATCAATCGCTGAATCTTTTCCTGACAGAGTTTGCAGGCTGTGGACACATGGTGCTGGCCACCCCACCCCCCAATCACTCTTCGGGGCACAAGCAGCAGAGACACAAGGCAGCGCTCACACAAGTGTTTGGAAATTACTAAAACAAAGAGGAAACGCAAGGCCTGAAGCCACATTCCCAAACTGAGGTCCTAGGAACAGTCCTCCTCAGGGGTGCTTGATAACAGGGGCAGGAGGCTAGGCCAGGCTGTGCACCGCACAGAACCACCCTCAGGAATCCATTAGGCCCAGCTCTTACCTGGCTTTCACTCAGCAGTCCCCAAACTTACCCGCCACTCCTTTTTTTTTGTAGTATTGTGATTAACATTCCACCTGTACCTCAGGCCTTGCTAGTCGGTCAGTTCTGCTCAATTCACTGCCCCAGGTATTGTGGGTAATTATCCTTTGATTACATCAGGAGTAGTCAGAAGTCAAGAAGGCCTTTTGTTTTGATCCAAAGGATTGGGCCTCAGGTGCGCTCAGCTTCTGCTCTGTCACCGACCTCTACCGCTAGCCCCAAATTTTGTCTCTCATCCAGTTTCCAACCTGGTAGAATTTATATCCCTTGGAGGAAAAATCTCAGTCTACGGGGATGCAAAACACCGAGTCTGTCTCTACCAGTCTCCCAGGGGAGAAGGGAGTGAGTCAGCCTTGCTCTCCACCCACACCTTTCCTGGGCTTTACAGGAGATGCCGATTCCCTGGCCTGGCACCTGACCAACAGGACTAGGATTCTGTGCTTTGGAGCAGCAGTCTAGTGAGGCAGAATAAAAGGTACCTACCTTTGAAAGACAGGCTTTCCAAGAGCAGAATCAAGCAGCCCTGGAGGGGAAGCCCTCGGGATGCTCTCCGGGCCACATGCTAAGCACCAAGTGCTGTCACTTCTCATGCCTCTGGCCCCCATCTTTAGTTAACACAGCTTTAACAGCTGGGACAGAGGACAGAGGAAACGGGAACCTTGGGTAGAAGAGGAAGAAGGCGCCTGCGGATGTATTTTACAATGTAAAGTGAAGTCAGACGCAAAGATCAAAGCTCTTGAGTGTACAAAAGAAGAGATGCATCCAGTCTGGGGACCCAAGCTCCCCTCCAGAGTCTCCATGTCTGTCCTAAACACCCAAAGATGCGGGTTCTCCACTTAGGAGGTATGTGGCCTCTTCTTACAGCCACAGAAGACCGCCTCCACAGAAGGTTGGGAGCTGATGCCACCGAACACACTTCCCTAGCCATGGAGACGAATGGAGCTAAACATTTTGTTTTAAAAGGTATATGCTCAGCAAGTATTTGTTGAATAAATAAAGATGTGAATGAAGAATTAAATACACCCATAAATAATTGAGATAAAAAGGCACTGGGGACTAAATATTCAAGCGATTTCTGCTCACCCTGAGAGATAGGATAGGTCTAAGGTATAGTCCATACAGTCGGCTGTGGCTAACCAGCTCTGTAGAATGAAAACAACCATACACAATATGTCAATGATTGGGCATGGCTACGGCCCAGTAAAACTGTATATATACACACATATGCAGAAATATATAATATATATATACAGAGAGGTTCCAAGTTTGAATGATTCTCATATGTTATGATATGGGTTTTTCTAACCACTTAAAAATGCAAGAACCTAATATTGTGTTTTTCTTTCTTTCTTTCTTTCTTTCTTTCTTTCTTTCTTTCTTTCTTTCTCTAAGAGCCAGCTGGGCCTGGGGGTTTGTACTTGTTAGCCCAGCACCTAGGAAGTTGAAGCAGGACTGGTGTAAATTCCAGGCCCAGCTTGGGCTGTACTATGAGACCTTGTGACAAACCAATGAAAAGTATAAAATGTATACTTAGCTCACAACCTTTATAAGAATAGGTGGTAGTCACCTTTGACCCCTGAGCCAAACCCTACTTAGGAAATGACAGGAGGCATGCCCAGGAGGAAATGTCACTTGAGTGTCTGCTGTGTGCTGGGAACTACACTAGCACCAATGCCACAGCTGGGAAGAAACTTCTACAGGCTCTGCCCTTAGGAAGCTAGACTTCTAAACAGGAGAACTGATCGCAAATAAGATAGCTGGAGACTGCTTGGAAAGAGATAATGAACAGGAAAGTGACAGGCTCAGAGAGGCCGGTCAGAGGCAAGAGCTCTGCTCTCTTCCCTGTGACCCCAGCCACATCTGACCCACTAGATACCCTGTGGGTACAATCTCCGCTCACAGCTTGTAACAGCAGAAGCCAAGGTACAAACCTAGGTTCTGTCTCCGAGCCTGGGTCGTGGGGTAGCTGGGAAGGAGACTAAGTAAATAAGAGTCAGGAGTCCAGGTCTGAATCTTCACTCTGATCAACCATTCATAGCCTCAGACAGGAAGCAAGGACAATAATCAGGACTGTGGAGAATGTCGCGCAAGGGCTGTAGTGTTCACCCAAGAGCCTAGCAAACAGTTTGATGGACAGCAAGGTGACTTCTTCCTTTTCTTCCTTCTTCCTCTTATTTTTGTTTTATTTTTGAGACAGGGTCTCACTATGAGCCCTGACTGGCCTAGAACACACTACATAGACCAGATGGCCCTCAAATCCACAGAGATCCACCTGCTTCTGCTTCCCAATTAAAGACACAAGGCACCACTATGGGATCGCCACCTCCTCCTCCTCTTCTGACCGGGTCTCACGATGCTGGATGCTGCTCGGGCCACCTTCAAATTCCCAAGAGTCTTCCTGCCTTAGCTTCGCAAGTGCTGAGATATCGACTCCCCCTGTGACACACAGGTTTGGTGGGTGAGTGGAAACAATCCTGCTTGCCTGTCCTTCACTTGCAGTATGTCATCATGAACAGAAGTAACATGTTAGGACTGTTCCCCATTCTGCCTGCCCAGTGGTCCTCTTCCGGTTCAATCACTAGTGTAGCTACTCTGAATTGCAGAAGATAAGTTTTGCTGGAGGGGAACTGATGCTACAGTCCCCTCGACCCCCAAACAAAACAGCCTCCACTGAACTGCCTTCCGGTCTACAGCTCTGCCTTATAACCATGGGATAAGGTTTTCATTTGAAAATGAAAAGCAGAACAAAGTATCTTAGATTCCAATGTCCGTATATTCTTGTTTACAGTTTGATATAGTGTGGGAGTGACTGGAGAAATAGCTGTCCTTATGAGCATTAGCTCTTGCAGAGGACCTGACTTCAGAGTGGCTAGAGAGATAGCTCAGTCGTCAAGAACACTTGTTCCTGCAGAAGACCTGATTTCAGATTCCAGCACCAGCATCACGCAGCTCCAACCACCTACAACTCCAGCCCCAGGGATACCCTCTTTGATTGAATGCACCCAGCACATTGAATGATTGAATTGATTGAATGCACACACATGCAATAAAAATAATTTTTAAGGCCAGGTAGTGGTGGCGCATGCCGTCAATCCCAGGATTTAGGAGGCAGAGGCAGAGAGATCTTTGTGAATTCGAGGCCAGCCTGGTCTGCAAATCAAGTGCCAGGATAGTCAGAGCTGTTACGCAGACAAACCCTGTCTTGAAAAACCAAAATAAATGATTTTTAAAAGATCATGCACATAATTTTATGATGTGGGATTCCCCTCTGTATGCTGTGAATACCATTGGCTAATAAAGAAACTGGCTTGGCCTATGACAGGGTAGAACAAAACTAGGTGGGGAAAACTAAACTGAATGCTGGGAGAAAGAAGGGCAGAGTCAGAGAGAAGCCATGTGGCTCTGCCGGAACTTTACCCTGTAAGCCACAGCCTTGTGGCGATACACAAATTAATGGAGATGGGTTAAATTAATATGTAAGAGCTAGCCAATAAGAAGCTAGAGATAATAGAAGCAGTGATTTAATTAATACAGTTTCTGTATGGTTATTTCAGGAGTCTGAGTGGCTGGGAAACAAACAAGTGGCCTCTTACTACAATTTTAGCTTAAAATTTAAAAGCCAGAACCTAGGGGCTGGGAATATAGTTCAGTGGTAGAGCACTTGCCTAATATGTAAAAGGCCCTGGCTTCTATCCCTATCCCTGCAAATAAACAAAGAAACAAACAAATGCCCATATTCCATTATATATTAATAATCAGAATTGTAGGTTCTTAGTTACACAAAGAGGAAAAAAATCAAGGCAGGGCAGATTTCCAGAGGCCTTCAGAGAATGCAGTATTTAGGTTTTCAAAAGTAACCACATGAAATACACAGACTTGCAAGGGAGAAAACAAATCAAATGAATAAAAATGTTGTTGTTGTTGAGTTTTGTTTTTGTTTTTAGTGGTAGGAATCAAATGCAATGCCCTGTGTATGCTTGACAAGCATTCTACCGCTGACCTCTACCCCAGCCCTGGATCTGGGTAGAACTTTTGAATGAATGCTCTTTTACTGCATGATTAAAACTGTGCTTTCCTTGTGAATAGGAAGTATAGGGAAAGAAGCATTTGTAACACTAAAGATAAGCTGTGCATTTGACAAACTACACAGTGTTCTAAGAAAGAACACACAAAATAGGGAATATTGATAGCAGAGGGAAGAATTTGTACTGGAAAATGACTGAGCATCTCCATAAATGTTAACCTAACCTTCTAGCAAAAGCTACACTCAAATCACCACAGGAATCTCCAGGAAATCAGAGTTTTCTAGCTACTTAAAGAGTTACCAGTCAGATTCTAGCAGAGCAACCGAGGACTTGCTCACAGGCCTGTGTGGCACAGAGAAGAGTTAACCAAGAAAGGAATTAGAAAAGTCCTTACAGCTGGGGGTGGGAGTGAATTGGCTGTTCTCCTAGTACCCTGGAGAATGAGGCAGGAGGATTGCTGCAAGAAGTCTAGCCTAGTCTATATAGCGAATTCTAGGCTAGCCAGGGCTACATAGTGTAGTTGGTTGATTTTTTTACTCTTTGGCTTTTTGGAGGGCCCACCACCCAGCTTCCAAATAAATCACACGGAGTCTTATTCTTACTTATGAATGCCTGGCCTTAGCTTGGCTTGTTACTAGACAGCTTTTCCTAACTTCAGTTATCCTGTTTATCTTTTGTCTCTGGGCTTTTACCTTTCTCTGTTTCTGTATGCCTCTTTTTACTTCTTTCTCTGTGGTTTGCTGTGTAACTAGGTGGCTGGCACCTGGTGTCTTCCTCTCCTTTTCCTTTTCTCGATCCTCCCTCTTCTTCTCGAGCCTAGACTTTTCCTCCTATTTATTCTCTTTGCCTGCCAGACCCACCTATTTCTCTCTCCTGCCTCACGATTGGCTGTTCAGCTCTTTATTAGACCAATCAGATGTTTTAGACAGGCAAAGTAACACAGTTTCACAGAGTTAAACAAAAACACCATAAAAAATACAGCACATCTTTGCATCATTAAAGAAAAGGTTCACAGTATAAACAAATGTAACACATCTTAAAATAATATTCCACAACAACATAAGAGCATAGTGAGACTTTATCTCAAGTTAAAAAAAAAAAAAAGGAGGGAAGTGGCTGTGGAAATGGCTCAGTTGGTAAATTGCTAGCCTTAGAAACATGAAGTCCTGGGCTCAATCCCTAGAATTCATGTGAAAAAACTTCCAGCATTCACTCCTGCATTCCTGGTGGTAGTGCAAACTGGTGCAGTCCCTTTGGATGTCAGTATGGCGATTTCTCAGAAAATTAGGAAACAACCTTCCTCAAGACCCAGCAATACCACTTTTGGGTATATACCCAAAGGATGCTCAAGCATACCACAAGGACATGTGCTCAACTATGTTCATAGCAGCTTTGTTTGTCATAGCCAGAACCTGGAAACAACCTAAATGCCCCTCGACTGAAGAATGGATAAGGAAAATGTGGTACATTTACACAATGGAGTACTACACAGCAGAAAAAAAAATAACAACATCTTGAATTTTGCAGGCAAATGAATGGAGCTAGAAAACATCATATTGAGTGAGGTAACCTAGACCCAGAAAGACAATTATCATATGTACTCACTCAGAAGGAGCTTTTAGACATAAAGCAAAGGAAACCAGCCTACAAATCCCAGAGAACCTAAACAACAATGAGGACCCTAAAAGAGACATACATGGATCTAAACTACATGGGTAGTAGAAAAAGACAAGATCTCCTGAGTAAACTGGGAGCATGGGGACCATGAGAGAGGGTTGAAGGGGAGGGGAGAAGAAGGGAGGGAAACAGAGGAAAATGTATAGCTCAATAAAATCAATAAAAAAATGTAAAAAAAAAAAACTTCCAGCATGGTGCTTAGTGAGTGACTGTAATCCAAACAGGACACAGGGCAGAAAGAGTGTATCTGTGGGGCTCAGCGGCCAGCCAATCCAGCTTTCATCGCTAGTGACTTGAAGGCACTTGAGGAATGATACTCAGGACATCCTCTGACTTCCATATGCATATATACACACATATATACCCATACATACACAAGCATGAACATGTTGCAGAGGATTTGTTTAACTATGTAAGGTTGTGTTGCATTTGTTTAATTATATAAAGATGTATTATTTTTTTACCTTGCCTGCCTAAGGTACCTGATTGGTCTAATAAAAAGTTGAATGGCCAATAGCAAGGGAGGAGGTATAGGTGGGTCTTACAAGCAGGGATAGTAAGTGGAAGGAGGAATTTAGGTTTGGAAAGGAAAAAAGAAAAAGAGATGCCAGGGAGATGCCAGGGGACAGCCAGATAGACATGGAGGAAGCAGGAAAATAAGACATATAGAATGAAAGAAAGGTAAAAATTCCTAAGGCAAAAGCAGATGAATAGAAACAGATTAAATTAGCCAGGCGGTGGTGGCGCAAACCTTTAATCCCAGCACTCGGGAGGCAGAGGCAGGCGGATCTCTGTGAGTTCGAGGCCAGCCTGGTCTACAAGAGCTACTTCCAGGACAGGCTCCAAAGCTACAGAGAAACCCTGTCTCGAAAAACCAAAAAAAAAAAAAAAAAAAAAAAAAAACAAACCAAAAAAAAACCAAAACCAGATTAAATTAATTTAAAAGACCTAGTGGGACAAGCCTAAGCTAAGGCCTAGCATTCATAATTCATATAAGTCTCCATTTCTTTATTTGGGAGCTGGTTGGCAGCCCAAAGGAATTTCCAACTACATGATCACACACACACAAACACACACATGCACGCACGCACCCATGCACGTGCACACACACACACACACACGTAGTTGGAGGAGCAGTAGAGCTGTGGATGCAGTCTAGTTGGTAGAGTATCTTACCTAGCACACAGTCCTGCACCTGATCCTCAGCATAAAACAGACATGGTAGCACAGATGTGGAATCCTAATACTGGGAGCCAAAGAAGGGAAATCATAAATTCAAGATTCTCTTCAATTGTATAACCTATTTGAGGCCAGCCTGGATTACATGAGACTCCATCTCAAATAAACAATAAACAAAATATTAAATATTAGAGCTAGAAGAAATGACCATTACTAGGAAATGATGTAGGAGGGTCTTCTGTTTGTATATTGCCCTCATTGGTTAAATAAAAAAAACTGCCTTGGCCTTTTAATAGGGCAGCCCTTAGGTGGGCGGAATAGACAAAACAGAATACTGTGAGAGAGAAGGCAATGTGACAGACGCCATGCTTCTCCAGCACAAGATAAACACGTTAGACTCATACCGATAAGCCACAACTCAAATGGCGATACACATTAATGGAGATGGGCTAAAATAATATATGAGAGTTAGCCAATAAGGGACTAAAGATAATGGACCAGGCAGTATTTAAATGAATACAGTTTCCGTGTAATTATTTCGAGTACGCACCGGGAGCCGAGCAGGACAGAACAAGGGGCCCTGCGCCAAAAACGCAGCCCGAGCCCCTCATTGCAACAGATTGGCACCCAACGTAGTTTTCATTGCAACAAGGAAAGACTTTTTAAAAGGGGGTAACAGCTTTACAGGTCAAACACTACATGAAATCATCATCATCATTTTGAGACAGGATCTCACTATGTAGCCTTGGCAGGCCTGGAATTTACTCTGTAGACCAGGTTAGCCTTGAATTTCCAGAAATCCTCCTGCCTCTGCCTCCCAAGTGCTGGGATTAATAGAGGCAAACCACCACACCTAGCTTGAAGTTAATTCTTTTTTGTTTTGTTTTGCTTTTTTGAGACAGGGTTTCTCTGTGTAGCCCTGGCTGTTCTAGAACTCACTCTGTAGACTAGTTTGGCCTCATACTCACAGAGATCCACCTGCCTCTGCCTCCCAAATGCTGGGATTAAAGGCATGCTCCACTACCACCTATTGAAGTTAATTCTTAAACCAGGTGTAATGGCCCACCTGGAACCCCAGTATTTGGGAAACCGAGGCAGGATGTTTGTGAGTCTGAAGCCAGGCTTTGTGGCACAGTGAGATCCAACCCCTTTTTGCAACTTTTAAAATTTAAACGCCAAACCCTTGCTATCATCTTTATTGAGGGATAGTTTTCTAGACAGATCAGCTGTTAGGTTTTGCTAAATAAAAATAAATGCAGACAACCACGAAACAAGAATATAACACATTCTTAATGATTTAATCAGCAAGAGTCTCCAATTCATTTGGGCTGTGACAGATAAGACCGCAACTGTGTGCCCTGGGCCTGGGAGAGACACTGTAGCTCATTCAGCATGTGGCTGAGCAAGCTTTGTAAGCCCGGAGCCATCTTAGTCTGCAGGTTTACCGCTGGCGAAATAGCTGAAGCTCCAGCCTTCAAATCCCTAAATCAGGGAGAGGGAAAAGCACAGAAGTAATGAACCGATTAACACAGGATCTGATAACTCTTAGGATGGAGTGGCACAGGCTGGAGGGAAGCTGGGGAGGGAAGGAAAGGAAGCTAAGCCCTGAAAGATAATAAGCAGGTGGTCAAGAGAAGTGGGTGGGCTGGTCACGGTGGCGCATTCATTTAATGCCATCACTCAAGAGGCAGAGGAAAGCAGATCTCTGTGAGTTCAAGACCAGCCTGGCTTACAAATGGAGTTCCAGGAGAGCTAGCCAGGACCACACAGTGAGACCCCAAATTAAAGAGAGAGAGAAAGAGAAGTGGGTAGATGTCACCAGGGTAAAGGAGAAAGGGAGCCATACCTATTCAGACCATCACAAGGTCATTCATGGAAACCTCACACAGAACTGTATGCTGGGTAATGGGAGAGAAAGACAAATTAGAGTTAATAGCCCTAGAATCACTCATCAAAAGCTACTGGGCTATGCCTTTACGACAGTAACATCCTGAGTTTCCATATCTGTAAAACGAAGATGAAAATCATTATGTGGCAAGAAGTCACATAATGTTACATCTAACTAACATAAAATGATATTTAATAACATGAAACATGGTACTGGGCACATGCACCTTGTGTATAAGGCAGGGGTGGAGACAGGGTCTTGCTATATAGTCCGAGCTAGCCCTGACCTCCTAGGTTGACTTCCCAAGGGCATGCAGTTTTATTTTTGTTGAGAAAAGGCTCAGAAGAAGATCGATTGGAGGAGCTCCTATACATAAGAAACAAGCCAAGGAGACCACACTGCCTAATGTCAGGAAAATAATACACAACACAAGTAATTCAGCGGCAAAAGCAGCTTCTGTCTAACTATTCTGTCTTCTAAACTTATATGCATTGACACAATAACTTCACTTCCATATGTCTCCTCTGAGAAAATGAACCTTTAAACATTTTTAATAGTGGGGCTAGAGAGATGGCTCAGCAGTTAAGAGCACTGCCTGCTCTTCCAGAGGACCCAGGTTCAATTCCCAGCATCCACATGGTAGCTCACAACTCCAGGTCCTGGGGATCTGACACCTTCATACCAATGCACATAAATTTATTTATTTTTGGTTTTCTGAGACAGGGTTTCTCTGTGTAACAGTCCTGGCCTCAAACTCACAGAGATCCACCTGCCTTTGCCTCCCAAGTGCTGAGATTAAAGGTATGTGCCACCACTGCCCGACCATAAAATAAATTTAAATAATTTTTTTTAAAATTTTAATATTGCCAGGCGGTGGTAGCCTATGCCTTTAATCCCATCACTTGGGTAGAGGCAAAGGCAAGCAGCTCTCTGTGAGTTCAAGGCCAGCCTGGTCTACAAAGTGAGTTCCAGGTCAGTCAGAGCTATTACACAGAGAAACCCTGCCTTGAAAAACAAAAGCAAAATTCACTACTTATTTTAATTTTTTAAATTGTGTATATATGGTGGTGGGGTACAGATGTGAGCAGGGGTGCTCACAGAGGCCAAGGTTTTGGGTCCCCCTGGAGCTGAAGTTCAGGCAGTTGTGAGCCACTTGATATGGGTTCTGGGAATCTACCTAGGGTCCTCTGTAAGAGAAGTATGCACTCTTAACCACCGAGCCAGCTCGCCAACCTCAGAAAGAAATTTCTAAAAGTTAAGAAAACTGTTAAAATTTGGCATAGGGAAATTAGAGGCATCGCAGCAAACCCTTGTGATTTATTTAAAAGTGGGGTTGGAGGGGCAGAGCTGGGAGACAGATGTAAAGGTGTTGATCTCTGGCAGGTGTTTGTAGTCTCAGATGGTATGAAACCAAACCTGAAGGCTTCCGTCTAAAAGACAAATCAATACATGGAATTGCAGAATGTTTGGGGGAGCAGGGTTCAAGACAGGGTTTCTCTGTGTAGCCCCAGCTGTCCTGGAACTCTATTTGTAGACCAAGCTGGCCTCAAACTCATAGAGGTCTGCTTGCCTCTGTCTCCTGAATGTTGGGATTAAAGGCGTGAGCTACCACACCTGGCTGGATTGCAGAATACTATTCTGAGAGAATATTTTTAAAAGACTACTCACTCACTGGGTAGCTGGAGAACCAGGCCCTGCCTCTGGAAGCGTGGTTTCTGATAATCCTGCCTCAACTCTGTGTCCAGCGGAACTGGCCTTAGGTTCAGTGGCCTTTTCCTGTTTGCCGTGCCCCCTGCCCTGCCCTGACTTTTCTCTTTGCCTGTGATGTTGCATTCCAGAGATGGATACTCAGCTCACTCCCCAGGCCTGTGCCTAGGGGTGCTGGCAGAGCAGCCAGACACCAGCTCCCCTGACCTGCTTGGATCTAATCTCCAATCTCTTTCTACTCAATGGCTGCAGCTTTGTGTTTCCTTCAAGGAGTACTGTTTCATTCCATGCCAAAAACACTCTGCCTGAGTCGGTCCGGTAACTCAACTGGGGGTGTGGATCCTAAACAGGCTGAACTCTTTGCAAATGCCTGCTTATTGTACTTACAGAAGCACTTTTTTTTTTTCTTTCCTGGAGAAAAGGCAAATAACTTACCAGGGCCTCCAAACTCCCATGAGCTTGAAAAACTTAATTTATTTTGGTCCTTTAGTCCCATCCTCCACAGTAACCTTGGGGTTAATCAACTCAGTGTCTCCTCTGTGACTAGAAAAGAGGCTTGCACAAAACAGGCATTAATTAGATTCAACTGAATCATCAACAATACTTCCCCAAAAGAAATTCCTAAAAAGAAAAAAAAAAAAAAAAGAAAGAAAACTACTTCACTTGGGGCTCAATGGAGCTCAGTTAGCAGAGTTCTTATACACACACACACACACACACACACACACACACTCACAGACACACACTCACAGACACTCACGCACTCTCTCACACACATGCACACACCCTCACACACACACTCACAGACACTCACACTCACAGACACTCATTCACACACTCTCACATACTCTCTCTCTCACACACACACTCACAGACACACATACATACACTCATGCACTCTCTCTCACATACACACACTCACAGACACACACACACACACTCACAGACACTCACGCACTCTCTCTCTCTCATACACACACACACACTCACAGACAGACACATGCTAGTGTCTGGAGCAAGAGGATCAGTTCAGGGCCACACAGCTAGCTAGAGGTCAGCTTGTGCCGCAGGAGGTCCTGTCTCAAATACAAACAACGATAAAAACATTGCATGTTGACAGATGCCTCTAATCCCAGCATTCATGAAGCAGAGGCAGGTGGATTTTTGTGAGTTCGAGTCCAGCCTGGTTTATATAGAGAGTTCCAGACTAACCAGGGGTACAGAGTGAAACTTTGTCTCAAAAAAAAATGGGGGTGGGGGAGAAGAGGGTGAGAGAAAAAAGAAGAAAGAAAAAGAACTCTTCCTTATTCATGCAAACTAAGGATTGCACGATCACCGGAACAGGAGCAAAAGTGAAAGTGAAATGATTGCATTCTTCGCTGAGACCGCAAGGTCTGCACACAGCCGATCTGGGGTCACGATCAGGGATCCGGGTCTTCTGTGGTGCTCCCGAAGCCTCTGACTCACTGCGATCTTGGGTAATAATTCTCCCAGACTCCTTACACCTCATTTCCTATTTTCGCAACATGGAAAATACGTTTGTCCTTTCTCTGCCAAGTGCGGCGGGTGTCGGGAAAACAGAAGACACACAAATGCCTTCGGAATGCTTTCCCAGGCAGTCTTCCCCTCAGTCTGTGGTTTCAAAGGCTCGCTCAGCTGCAGTGGTTATTTTGATGCCCAGCCTCCTTCCAGGTCCAAAATATTCTCGATTGTGTTCAAATTTAGCCCTGACGATAAGAGCATGTTGTGCTGGAATGCACTCCAGGGACATGCCGAGCAGTGCTTCTCAACAATTTGTAATTCCTATTCCCCTTGATAAGCATTAAAAATCTCACCCCTTGCTGAGGGAGGTGGTTCATGCCTTTAGTCCTAACATAGGGGTAGAGGCAGGTGGATCTCTCTAGCCTGGTCTACAGAGCTAGTTCCAGGACAGCCAAGGCTACACAGTGAAACCCTGTCTTGGGAGGGAAAAAAACCAACCAAACAAACAAACAAAAACACCCCCACACCTTTTATACATTTTGTACTACAAAAAGCAGAGTAGCAGAGTTAATGTTTTTCCTTTTCAAAGTATATGATTTTATAATAAATACATTTGTAATTTATAACAAATAAGGGGAGGCCTGGGAGAAGGTCAAGCAGATAAAGCTACTGTAATATAATTTGGAAATATACATGACCCTTTCCTGGTGGCAGTTGTAGGTATCGTTAATAACCCTAAGGTTTGTCACCATTCATGAATGAAGTTTATATTGCACTACAGTTAGAGGTCAAAGAAAATATAACCTTATCCCTCCTGTGTCCACAGGATCCCAGACATTCAACCAAAGACAACGGTCTGCAGAAACCTGGAGAGAGGCAGCTGTTTAGGGGGACTGGGTCCATTTGTCTTTATGTTCACAGGGAAGGACTTAAAACATTGCAGATGTTCAGGGCATATATATGGGACTGGTCCAGGCCCCCAAGGAAGCCAAGTCAACGGAAGCTCAAATCCCTTGTATAAAACGACACAGTATTTTACTTAAATTGGCACCCATCCTCCTTTACACTTGAGGTCATATCTAGTTTACTTATAATACCTCACACAGTGTATAGCTCTCCACATAGCTGTCCCTATTATTTGTGTTATAAAGGCGAAGAGGAAAGTCTATACACGCTAAGTATGTGAGTCTGGCTATATTTTTAAAGCTTGTTGGCTGAATCTGTGTATGAAATACATGCAGGTAAGAAAGGCCTACTATAGCCAGGCCATGGTGGCGCACGCCTTTAATCCCAGTACTTAGGAGGCAGAGGCAGGTGGATCATTGTGAGTTCGAGGCCAGCCTGGTCTACAGAGTGAGTTCCAGGTCAGCCAGGACTACACAGAGAAACCCTGTCTCAAAAAACTAAAAAAAAAAAGAAAAAAAAAAAAAAAGACTTTCTTCTTTGGAGGGCTCACACCAAAACAGATCTAGGAAAACGGCTCATTGATGATGATCTTCAAACACATCTATTTAGAACCACATCCCTCCCTGGCTACATAATAACATAGTTAGTTCCTCAAAGCTTTAGCATAAAAACTTAACCAGAAATACACACACTGGGGACATTCAGAGGAGAGAGTCCGTTCCCTAACAACTCGCCATGTGCAACGGAATCTTGAAAAGGGCAGCATACGTCTCTAAATACGTAAGAAATGTAAAAAGTTATCTTTTCACAGTCTTTGGCTTCCCACCACAGCACTGACTAATGCAAGATGTTTCAGCCCAACCATGGGGCTCTCTTCATATTACCAAATACTTCCTTTCTTCTCTTTTTGTTGCTTCAGTTCTGGTCGATAGCATTTCATAAGTTTATAAAAAATAAAGACACAAATCGGAGCAAGCTGGAGAAAGAACCTTGCTCACTGCAGTTTTCCCAGGTCCTTGCAGGGCCAGTTCCCTCCAGGGCACACTGGACAGTCTCTACCTGAACCCAGCAGTTGTGCGCACACTCGGACCCATCTCCACTCCGCAGCAGCCAGAACGAGGCAGCTCCTGCGCCGTCCACTGTCTGCCCCACGTCAGATGTGAAGCGGATTGGCTCATGACTTCCAGCATCATCCTCAAGAATAAACGCCAGGAAAGAATATTTTACCTTAAAAGCGCTTCCTCAGTCCTCCCCAAGCAATTCAGGAGCCAGGCTCGCCAGCCAGTCAGACTCAAAAGAATGTTGAGCAAGATGTTGGCCCACCCCCAGCCCATCCTGTCTGAGGTTGAAACATCTGCAACATTAAAAAAAAAAAAAAAAAAAAAGAGCTATGTAGAAATAAGCAGTTTTGGAAACTGTGTGTCAGACACTAGTGGCTCATTGCCTGTATGAGACATTCCTGTCAAATTCCTACAGAACCACGGAGTAAAATCCCCAGCTTGCTGGAACAGCAAGTTCTGCAGGAAAGGAGGGGGAAAGGTGTCCCTGAGCTTCCCTTAGGTGGAGCTTGACAGGACACTTTGCGCACTGTGGAAATAGGCATTTTTCCTCCACCTTCGCTCCCTGCACCGGCTTTTCACCTGTGAACTGCAAACACGTTCGTTCACACCGTGGTTGGGGTAGCAGCAACAACTCCCTTGAGACCACTTCCTGGAGTTCCCTAACTACCTGCCCTTTTTCTTTCCCTTCTACCTACTTAAGACAGTGGCCCCCAGCCAGGATCTTCCTGTCCTGTTCCTGAGATGGGTGGTTTGGTTTTATTGGGATTTAATCCGGTACTCAGGAGGAAGAGGCAAAGACAGGCGGGAGGATCTCTGGGTTTAAGGGTATCCTAACATACATAGTGAGTTACAGACCAGCCAGGCCTATCTAGTGAGACCCTATCTCTAATCTATATATTGTTGGGGGCTGGAGGAATAGCTTAGTTAGTGAAGTGGATGTCTAGCACACATAAAGCCCTGAGTTAAGTCCCCAGTACCTCATAAACCAGGTACGGTGGTGGTTCACTCCTGTATTCCCAGTATGTGAAGGAGGAGAGAGGAGGTTCAGAAATTCAAGGTCACCTTCAGGTACATAGCGAATTACAGGCCAGCTTGGGTACAGGAGACTTTGTCTCAAAAGACAGATGGACAGACAGTCAGACAGATAACAGTCAGCTGTGTGGTACACACATGCAGTTCCAGCACTCAGAGGCAGGGACATGACGATCTCTGAGTTCAATGCCAGCCTGGTCTATAGAGTAAATTTCAGGACAGGAAGGGCTATACAGAGAAACCCTGTCTTGAAGAAAAAAAACAAAACAAAACAAGCCAGATGTACTAATATGCACCAGGCATCTCAGCGCTCCTAGGGAGAGATGGCAGACTAGACAGAATTGTCCTGCTAGCCTAGCGTTCTCACGGCAGAAACAAGCGGGACCCTGACTCTCTCTATACGAAGGAAAGAAAACCAGCTCCTGAAGTTGTCCTCTGACTTCCACCCATGTCTTGACAAGTGTGTGTTCACACTCACAAACACATACACACTAATGATAAATTAAACATTAAAATTTCACAAAAGGTATTTCATGGATAATCTTTCCACTAATATTGTCCATGGTTGGATGTGGCGGTGCATGCCATCTTAGCATTCACGAAGTAGAGACAGGAGGTTAGATAGATACTTAACCATCAGCCTGAGCTATACAGCAAGACGCTAAAACCAAAACTGTAACAAAACTAAAACTACCAACTTCCAACATGAATTAAATTTTAAAATAAGAGCTGGGTACAGAAGCTATTGCCAGAAATTCCAGCACTCAGAAGGTTGAAGCAGGAGGCTCACCATGACTTCAAGGCCACTCTGGGTTACCTAGTGAGTTCCAGGCCGCTCTAAGCTACAGAGTAAGACCCTATGTCAAAAGACAAAAACAGGGGCATGGGGGCTGAGAGACGGTTTAGAGCACTGGCTGCTCTTCCAGAGGACAAATCAAGTTTCCAACAACCACATGGTGACTCATAGCCATCTGAGTTTCAGGGGATCTGACACCTTCTTCTGGCCTCCAAGGGTAATAGGCACACACATGGTTCACAGACATACACCTATACACATAAAATTAAAGAATAAAACTTAAATTTAAAAGATGGCTTCAGGGCTAGAGAGATGGCTTAGTAATTAAACACTAGCTGCTCTTGCAGAGGACATAGGTTCAATTCCCAGCACCCACGTGGTGGTGTGCAACCATCCATAACCCCCATTCCAGGGATTCAAACAGGCACAACTGTGGTGCAATACATGCAAATGTGGGCAAAACATTTATATACATATAAAATAAATAAATCTTTAAAAAATCCTGTAACCATAACCCTAAATATACAAAAAAATGTTTGGTTAGTAGTAAAATCCCCACTATTAGCATTTACACAATTGATCAAAGCCTCAAAAACATTACAAATTCTGATAACTGCTGGGAGTACAACTCAGAGCTATCAAGCTATCCCAGCATGCACAAAGCCCTGGGTTTCATCCTTGACATCAAAGTAAACACCCACACACTCACACATACATACATACATACCTACAGTGTGTGGGTGCGTGTGTTTTTAGAAAGAGGCATGAAAGCTTATTGAGAGATGCTCATTTGTTTGTTTGTTTGTTTGTTTGTTTGTTTGTTTGAGACAGGGGCTCTATGTAGCCCTGGCTCTCCCGGAACTCACTCATTATCTGGTCTATATACCAGGCTGGCTTTGAACTTACAGAGATCTGTCTGCTTTTGCCTCCCCAATGAGAAATCTTCTTTTTTTAGTTACTTTTTATTATGTATTTGTGCATGTTGTGTATGAGGGGTTCTTGTGTGATTTGGAATACATGTGGAGGATGGAGGTCAGAGAATAATCTCAGGAGTTAGTTCTTCCTTCCATCTCTATATGGGTTCTGGGGAGTGAACTTAGGTCACCAGGTTTGCACAGCAAGTACTGTCACAGACTGAGCCAGTCCCTAGCCTGAGAAACACATTCTTTTTTTTTTTTATGATATTTATTGAGATCTACATTTTTCTCTGTTCCCCTCCTTGCCTCTCTCCTCCCCCTTCAATTCTCCCCCAAGGTCCCCATGTTCCCAATTTACTCAGGAGATCTTGTCTTTTTTATGCTTTCTACTTCCCATGTAGATTAGATCTATGTAAGTCTCTCTTAGTGTCTGTATTGTTGTCTAGGTTCTCTGGGATTGTGGTTTGTAGGCTGGCTTTCTTTGCCTTATGTTTAAAAACCACCTATGAGTGAGTACATGTGATAATTGTCTTTCTGTGTCTGGGTTACCTCACTCAAAATAATGTTTTCTAGTTCTATCCATTTTCCTGCAAAATTCAAGCTGTCATTATTTTTTTCTGCTGTGTAGTACTCTGGTGCGGGAGAATTGTCTGTGTTTTGTCAATCATGATTTAAATAAACGCTGATTGGCCATTAGCCAGGATGTATAGGTAGGACAACCAGACAGGAAGTAGAGGCAGAGCAAGGAGAATAGGAGAATTCTGGAAAGCAGGAAGTTCTCTCGGCATTCTTGCCTGGACCACCGAAGAAGCAGGATGTGACCTGCCCTGCTGAGAAAGGTACTGAGCCATGTGGCTAACATTAATAAGAATAATGGGTTATATAAGTTACAAGAGCTAATACGAAGCCTGAGCTAATGGGACAATCAGTTTATAACCTAATGCAGACTCTCTGTGTGATTTTCTCTGGGACTAAACGGCTGGGGGACCAGGCGGGACATAAACCCCAACAAGCAGGCCCCTCATGTTACAGTACTCCATTGGAGAAACACATTCTTTTTGAACTTTCTTTCTTTCTTTCTTTCTTTCTTTCTTTCTTTCTTTCTTTCTTTCTTTCTTTCTTTTTGTTGGTTTTTCAAGACAGGGTTTCTCGAAACCTGGCTATCATAGATTGAAACATAGCCATGGCAGTCCTAGAACTCACTCTGTAGACCAGGTTAGCTTTGAACTCATGGATATCCACAGGCTTCTGCCTCCCAAGTGCTGGGATGAAAGATGAGGTATGTGCCACCACTGCCTGCAAAATGCATTCTTTAATGAGCTAACCTAAATTCAGCACATTTTTTTTAATGGCAAGTGGATGCATCTCTGGAGAGATTATTAGAATACCATTTGGTATAACTGTGTCAGAAATTTCACTTACAGATGCCATCATTGAGGGGCTCTCCCCTGAAGAACACAGGAAGGAATGGAAGCGTCATAGCTATAGCAATGTCAGACACACTTTTCAATTCCTTTGCAGGTCATAGCCTTCCCACAGCTCTGCAACACCATCTCTTCCAATGGAAAAAGACATGTCAAGCATCACTCACCTCCAGTCACCTTCTCATACTGGCATCAATATTTGGAGGATCTACTCCAACCTGTGGAGCCCAGGAGGATTTTCCCACACCAAAACACAGTAAGACGACGAAGGGCAAATGGCACGCCCTTCCTGTAGGTATGGATTTGATCATGGTGGGGTGTGGAGACGGGGTTCATTTCAGAAAAGGATCTCTATGTAGACAATGGAGATCTGAAAATTGCTTCCCTTACCAAAACTGAACTAAATCAAATTACTTCAGCTACTTGATCCTCACTCCAGGCCTCCTCTACCCAACCTCCGACCTGCAGCTTAGGTACACTGAGCCACCCCTCACCAAGTCTCAGGTTAACTCGGTTGATCACATGGCTCCCAGATCAACATCCTATTCAAGCCTATCCAAGAAGTCACTCTCGGGCTGGAGAGATGGCTCAGCGGTTAAGAGCGCTGCCTGCTCTTCCAAAGGACCCCAGTTCTATTCCCAGCAACCACATGGTGGCTCACAACCATCTGTAATGAGATCTGGTGCCCTCTTCTGGCCTGCAGGCATACATGCAGGCAGAGTACTGAGAATACTGTATACATAATAAATAAAATAAATAAATAAATAAATAAAAAGTAATAAATAAATAAATCTTTAAAAAAAGAGAGAAGTCACTCTTCTAGCTAACCACCTGCCCTAAAGCCACTGAACCGCTTTAACATACCTTGCCTCCTCTGAGAATGGATCAGAACCTCTCCAGGAAAAGAACCCACATGGAGTCCAGGGAAGCAATGCCATCCCCCAAGAGACAGCGCAGTTGGGAAGTAAAATGGCGGATGCTTTGGGAAAGACTGGATTAAACACAGCTTCTCACTGAGTTTTGTTTGTTTGTTTGCTGTTGTTTTCGACTAAAGGTGTGTGCCACCATGGCTGCCTTACAAAGTACTCCTGAGGTAAATATCTTTTCTTTTCTTTTTCCTTTCTTTTCTTTTTTCTGTTTCATTTTGTTTTGTTTTATCGAGACAGAGTTTCTCTGTATAACAGCTGTCCTGAAACTCGCTCTGTAGACCAGACTGGTCTGGAACTCACAGAGATCAGCCTGCCTCTGCCTCCCAAGTGCTGGGATTAAAGGTATGTGCCACCACCGTCCAGCCCTTCAGAGTCATAGTGTTTTCACATGTTGAGGCTATGCCTCATTTCTATCTCCTTGACTGTGCATATGAACCCATGATGTGTCTACATGTGTGTGGCATGCCTGCGTGTGTATGATGCACATATGAGATGTGTGCATGTGTCCCCACAGATACACGCCACAGTGTGCGTGTCAACTCAGATGTCAGTCTTCATTCTCTACCTTCTTCTCCCTTCTCTGAAGCCTGGTCTCTGCTGTTTGCAGCTGTACTGTGTAAACCAGGCTAGCCAGCCAATGAGTTTCCAGAGATTCTTCTGTCTCCACTAAACACACGGATTACAAACCAAAGTGCCCCTCTTTACGTCTGTCCTCAGGTCATGACATGTACCACCTGCTGAGCTAGGCCCCCATCCCCTTAAGCACTACCCGCTGAGCCATCTCCCCAGCCGCCTCCACCGCTGTATTTCTTAAAGCAAGATGTGTAAAGACTGAGAAAATATATGCAGTGTTAGCCGGCAGTAAGTTAAAGACCTCAGTAAGCCTTTCCTTCACGTGGCACACACTCAATGAACGGCATTACGTGGCAGGCCTTGCAGAGGAGCTAAGCAGGAAATGTCAAAGCAAAGAAGTTGTAGGCAGCATCGTTCTTTCAGCAGGAGATGAGCTCCCAGCCAGGGAGATGCACATTCAGCCACACCCTACTCTCCCCTCCTTAACTCCCTGCGCCTCCTCTCTCCTCCCAGGCTCCCCTAGCTCTGAATCTTTTCGTTCATTCTTTTAATCACCTAGATTCTTCCCCCATCATTTAGCAGCCTGGTGAAACCCCCAAAATGGCTGTCGGATGCCTTGTCTCCAGATCACCTACTGATTCCTCCTCTTCCAGAACATGGAACACTGGTGTGCCTCAGAGCTCAGTCCCTTGATGGCTCTTATCACTCGCGAGTGCTCCCTCTATCATCTCCGTCTTGGGCTCTAATTATTTACGTGCTGGTGATTTCTGACATGAGTCACCACATCAGGCCTCCTGTCTCCACTCGCTGGTCTCCATGGATACTGAGGTGGGCATGAACTCTCGGCGTTCTTCCCGAGCCAAATGCTTAAAGCCAGAACTAGAGTCAGGTCTTGATTTCTCCTTTCCTCCCAGTTCCACACCCCGCCAAGGCGTAACACCTGCTAGTTCCCACCTCAGGCCCAGAAGCAGTCCTACGTTGTCAGGAGCCCTGGCAGAAGCAGGCACCTTTTCAGATTTCTACAGTGTCTCATTTTCTTGTTTTCTTTCGGTGGTGGTGTTGGGGGAGGATGGTTGTTTCAGTTTAGTTTGTTTTAAGTAGGGTCTCAGGGGCTGGAGAGATGGCTCAGCAGTTAAGAGCACTGGCAGCTCTTTCAGAGGACCTGGGTTCCTTTCCCAGCACCCAGATGGTGGCTTACAACCGTCTGTAACTCCAGTTCTAGGAGATCTGACACCCTCTTCTAGCCTCCATGGGAACTAAGCACACATAGACACATATGCAGGCAAATCATTCACACACATAAAACAACAATCAATAAAATGTTTTGTAAAAAATTAAATAGGGTTTCACTCTGTAGCCTAGGGTGACCCGGAGTTCATTAACAATCCTCCTGCCTCGGCTTCTCGGGTTTAGGCATACTAGGCATGAGCTTCTCATACTATGCCTGGCTTCTCACAGTAATCAGAGCAGAGAGAGAGAGAGAGAGAATGCATGTGGGGGCGGGGGTACCAGTGCATGTGTCTCAGGAGGACAGAGAGGCCATCAGGTGACATCCTCTAGCGCTCTACATTTTATTCTCTTTAGAAGGCATCTCTAGCTGAACCTGAAGCTTGGCACTTCGTAAACTGGACGGCCAGCAAGCACCTGCCCACCCACCACCTCCAATCACCCCCCTCTGTCCCCCAGCACTGGGGTTACAGTGCGCACAGCTCTGCCCAGCTTTGCACGTGGGTATAGGGATTTGAACTCAGGTCCCATGTTATGAGACAAACACTCTTATCCACCGAGACAAGTCCCCACACCCAGTGCAGTCGTTTGACCTCTGTCGTGTTGTGTCCTCCCAGCGTGTTCAGAGGGGGATAGACAGAATGGACTCACTCCTGCAGGCTGTCTTCTGGCGTCCACAAGCATGCGGAGGCACAGATATGCATCTCCTCCCCACACACTTTTTTTTAAATATTCATTTATTGTATGTATGTAAGCGCTGCTTTGCTTGCATATATATCTTTGTACCTCATGCATGCCTGGGGTCCAACTACTTCTCATAGTAATTGAATGAAAAAAGGAAATAAAAAGGAAGGACATGGCTGCTCCTAGGTATGGTGGAGGAGAAGGCTTATTGTAGGTAAAAGGGAGAGCGTGGACAGAGGCAGGGACATGGAGGTGGGGGGGGGGAGTCCGGGGTAAACATGACCCTGAACCATGTGAGGAGAGAGGGGAGGGGAAGAGAGAGGGGAGAGACAGGAACCAGGCACAGCAGCCAAGAGGGCAAAAGGTTAAAAAAAAAAAAAAAAAAAAAAGCAGGGGAGGGGGAGTACAGGGCTGGACGGGGAAGGTAACCACAATGGTTGGATTATATGAGGGCAGCCCAGCCCTTGGGCTGGAGAGTTGGTGATGGGTGGTGTATGCCAGCCATACCCTGTAAAAGGTTAGAGACTAAGGGATTTTGGGAGAACCTGATGGCCAGGTCCACTTTAATATGTTAAATAGACACCTCAATTATGTGTCCCATTGGATTGCCTGGACCTGGAATTATGAAGGTCATGAGCCACCATGTGGGTCCTGGGTACTGAACTCAGGTACCCTACAAGAACAAGAAATGCTCTTAACCACTGAGCCACCTCTCTAGCCCTTCATAAATGTTACCAAAGTTTTTTAAAAATACCAAGTCCCTAAAATGGTGCTAAACAGTGGGGCAGGGGGACAGTTCAAGGACAGAGCCCTTACTCAGCATGCATAATTCCTGGCTTCTGGCCATTGCATAGGAAACCGTTCACTAACCAGCCTGACCCTTAACCTCTCGGACCTCACCTTTCCACCTCATTCACTCAGATCAACACTTCTGCCCTTCCTAGGTTTTTGCCAGAGGCAATGTCTTCTACGGGTTCCTAGTTTCCTCTTGGGAGATCTTCCTGGGGCTGCACCCCTCAGTCACTTCCCATGGCTGCTGTTATAGTCTCAGTTTCTCATCAGCTTTGGGCCCCAGGCCCCAGAGCATCCCCAACCCCCTGCACGGTGCCTCCCCAGTACTCAGTCTCTTGGGAAGTGGAAATAGAAAATTCACTCCACAGGCTAGGACTACAGCTCAGGTGTGCTGTTCCACCCTACTGGGTAGTTCTGATCCCTGTCCTGCCTCAGGAAAGTCCCTGCTCTCTCGTGAGCACACATGGCCCCTTCCGGGTCTAGTCACAGGCAGAATAACAAATAGAAGTTAGTTTAGGGGGCTGGAGTTTGTCTTTAGTTTTCTTTACATTTATTTATTAATGAAGGGGGTGTGGGGTGTTTTCATAGCAAGGTGTGGACATCAGCAGACAGCGCACAGGAATCAGTTCTCTCTTCCCACTGTGTGGGTTCCAGGGACAGACCGTAGGTAGTCAGGCCGGGCAGTAGGTGCCTCTACCTGCTGAGCCATCTTACTGGCCCTGCCTTTGTTTTTTAAATGCCCAACTCTTTGATATCCATGATGGATGGCTAAGTCCTTTCATTTTCATATGTAGGTATTACTCACAGGGAATTATTTGAAATCTTTCTGAGTCTCTCTGTGCCAGATACACACACACACAAACACACACACACACGCACGCAGCTTTTCTGCCCTCTCTTCCCACCCTACCCCACCTCTTTCCCCTTCATTGTTCACAGGGTAAGGGAGAACTCAGCCAGTGACATTCTTCCTGTATTTAGCATGACTTGCCGGTGACTAGTCACTTTTATGAGTGTGAAGGCAGCCTCCAGAGCGCTTAGTCACAAGGTGCTCGTCCCCACTCAGATTCCCACTCTTCGCCAACTCCAAGTGCTGTGGGACTGCTCAGCTGCTTGGACATCCTGAAGAACAACAGTTCCTCCATGACGGGGCACAGTAAGGATGGAGCGAGACACAAAGCGGCCAGCATTGCTGGCACACAGGATGTAGACACCCAGCATCCGTCACAAGCACTGGTTGGTCCAAGGATTGCAGTTGTCCGTAAAGCAGCCCATGGAAAGATCAATTGTTCCCGCGACTCCTCAAAGCAGGCTGAATTCAGGAAGGGTTCAGTTAACACTGAGCTCCCTGGCTTCTTCCTGGGGGACCCCAATGGGTTAGGGAGAAAACAAAACACTTCTATGTTATAAAAATAATACAGTCATTCTAAATACAAATTGCCCAGTCTTTCTTTGTTTGTTTCTTCTCCACACAGTTTCTCCGTGTGGTCCTGGATATCCTGGAACTCACTTTGGAGGTCAGACTGGCCTCAAACTCAAGAGAGCCGCCTGCCTCTACCTCCAAGTGTGAAGATTAAAGAAAGGAATGAGCCTCCCCTCCCAGCCAGGTTGCTCAATTCTGTGCTCTTATCTATGCTCTCTACGTTCTCAACAATTCCTACAAACCTGATTCTAAGGAAACTGTAGCTTCCTGCTCTACCTCCCCACCCCACCCCCGCCCTGCCACTGCCCTGCGCCCGGTACAGTAGAAATGTCTCCAGTCCACTCAACACTTCCTCCATTAATACCGTGGTAACGTCTCCAGTCCACCCAAGGACATGTTCAAAATAGAAAAACTGACTTCCTAAAACTTGAGTTGATTTAGGACCTGGTTTATCCTTAGATGTTCTTTTTTTCTTTCTTACTAGCTTTTTAAAACTAAATCGAGAATCTTAACTGAATCTTTTAAATAACAATAGAGATTGTCTCACCTCTACACACCACAAGACGGTGCTTTGCCCTTCATATTTATTTTCATATTCTAGGGATGTATGGGCGTTTTGCCTGCATGTTTGTCTGTGCACTACAAGCATGCCTAGTGCCAGCACAGGCCAGAAGACTTGGCCCAGTCCCCTGGAATTGGAGCTACAGTTGTGAGCCCCACCGTGTAGGTGCTGGGAATTGAACCCAGGTGCTCTTAAGCGCTGAACCATCTCCAGCCCCAGGAAGAAATATTGTTCACCAACACTCACCAACCAGAAAGACGATTTCTGCTCAGCTAGAAGTCGCTAAACGCTAGCTTAAAAGTAGAAATACATTCGCGCAAAGATATGCCCTGTCTCCTCTCGAGTCTTCTCATCCATATTCAGACAGCACCAGACCAGCCGCTGCCCCCTGCCGTGGTGCTCCGAGGGGCTCTTCCGGGGTGAAAGTGTCTGACCCCGAGAGGGCTCTGACTCAGCACATAGAAATCGCAGGCTTCAGGTTCAGGAGTGGAAGCCTTCCCTCCCCTTTTTACAAGATCTGCTGAGAAAACAACAAAATGAGATTTTTTTCTTTTAAGTTTGGAAGGTCAAAGAATTTAAACATGTGACCCGGATAAACTAGAGAAAGCTAGGACGAATAAGGCTCACATAAACATCATTCTCTCGGATTGCTGTGCATAACTCCATATTAGCATTTAAATTGCCGCAGTAGGATCTGGGAAAATACTGCAGGAAGCAAAAGGCAGGTGGGAAGGCTGGTGCGGGCTGCTCCTGTTCTCGCCCGTTGTTTGGAGTCGTTTATCCCCTCGCAGACCTCGGAGAAAGCACTGAGAACGCTACCTCTCTTTTTAATCAAAAACGCTGAGAAGTTTCTCAGTGTGGCGCGCCAGCTCTTTGAGTGGTCTGTGGACCTGGGGCTCCCAACCTTGCTGACTCTGAAAGCCGCGGGGGCGACGCTTGGAAGGGTAGATTTATCATTTCGAATTCTGATTCAGGAGTTTTGGGGCAGCGACCTGTAATCCGTAAAATACTCACCAGGTGATTCCGGCACACACTGGGCTTGGGATTTGACTAGCGGTGAACCAGCCCTGCGCGGTGAAGTGCTTGGGCAAAGTCGGAGGTTAATATTTCGGCGAGGCCTTGCACACCGAAGCAGGTGCCAATAATATTCTCCGTTGGCTAAACTCTTAGCCTCCCCAATGAGGGCTGGTGGGATGAATCAGTGGGTTAGGGTGCTTGCTGCCAAGCCTGAAAAAAGGCGGTTTAGTCCCTGGGCACCTATATGGTGGGAAGACAGCGCCGACTCTGATAAATTGTCCTCTAACCTTCAGGTATTGTGCGCCACCCCCTCTCCAGGCCAACACGTACACACCAACAAAATAGGCAAATATAAAAATGGAAGTTTTGTTTTTTGAGACAGGGTCTCACTACGTAGCCTTTTGCCTGGCCTAGAACTCACCATATAGACCAGGCTGGTTCCTAACTCATACACCTGCCTCTGCCTCCCAACTGCTGGAATTAAAAGCATGTGCCACCATACCCTGCTCAAAAACTTTTTTTAAAGAGAGAGAGAGAGAGAGAGAGAAATTGGAGATGTCAGATGCAGTGACTCTTGCCTTTAATCCCAGCACACAGGAAACAAGAGTCAGTCTGAGTTACAGGCCAGCTTGGTCTACATAGCAAGTTCCAGGCCAACCAGGGCATATAGCTGAGACCCTGCCTAAAAGAAAGAAAGAAATAAAATTTTAAAAGCCAGGTTAGGTGAGTCTGGAGAAATGCGAATTCGGTTCCCAGGAGCACCCTCGTCTGGCTGCTAACAACCCCCTCTGAGCTCAGCCTCTACAGGCGCTGTCGCCACGTGCACAGACACAAACATATACACATAAATAAAAACACATATTTAACAACAAACAAAAAAATCCCCAATGCAATCCTAACTTTAAGGTTATTGTAGAATAGGACCTTGCCTTCCCAGTTCCTGTTTTTAGTTATGAGTCACACATATTTTGTGCCTGTGACAAAGACTCTTCGCCAGGCCTGTGTTTGCTAACTTCCCTCATTTAGTTCACTCCTGTAATCTTCTCAGCAACCAGGCCCTGCAAGAAGCTACTATTATCCCATCAGAGATAAGGACACAGAGGCTGGGGGAAATGCTCCAGGAAGTAAAACAAAATGAGGGGGCCTCCTGCTATATACTGATTCCTGGTGGCAGTACTGACCCAGCAAGCATGAGGCCCTGGCTTAGATTCTCAGCCCTAAATAAACCAGGTGTGGTGATATATACCTGCGGTCCCAGCACTAGGGAGACAGAAGAGTCAAGAGTTCAAGATCATCCCCATTGCCAGTTTAAGGCCACCTGGGATACATAAGACCTTGTTTCAATAAAAAATAATAAATTAATAGCCGGGCAGTGGTGACGCACGCCTTTAATCCCAGCACTTGGGAGGCAGAGGATCTCTGTGATTTTGAGGCCAGCCTGCTCTACAAAGTGAGTTCCAGGACAGCTAGAGCTAGGGCTGTTACACAGAGAAACCCTGCCTCAAATAAATAAAATAAAATAAATAAATAAAAAAGAAAGAAAGAAACCGAACCCTACTAACAACAGAAAAATCTTCACCATCTTCATACATTCAACAAGTAACTGAGCACATTGGACAGCATGCCAAGTGTAGGCAGATGGCTCCCGACCTTAGAAGGCCTTGCCCAGAGCCTCACAGGGCCGTGGAGAGGCAAGGGACATTTTCTTGGATCTGATCCTTTAGCTATCTCATCATCTCCAGGAGGATGCTCTTGGGTAAATGTTCACATCTCCTCCTCAGATTCAGATATGTGTTCTCTTGAATGATGGCTCGGAACGCTAAGGGGAACCCAGACGGGGAGTAGCAATCTGGGATGCTCTCTGAACTCTGCCGTAGAGGCTGAATGTGGAAGGACCAGAAAGAGTCCACTAAGCAGAGAGAAAACGCATTGTGGGCCCCTGGCAGCATGTGTAGGGTCTTCTAACAAGAGACGGGCAAGGCTTGGGTGCAGCTGGGCTTGTGGGGCAGTGGATGAAGGTGGGGGGCCAGGAGCAGACCCAGCTGGGTACGGCTCACTACACAAGGTCATAAAGATGCAAAAGGGGACCAAGAATGGCAGTCCTGCAGAAGAGACAAGACTAATGCCAGACTCAGGCCTGCTACCTGGGAGCTTTGGAGGCTGCTGGGTTGCCTGGCAGTCAGGTAAGCCTCTAACTTCTCTAAAACCTCACCTCGTTTATTTGCTATGGAAGGAATCTGCCTCCCGGGTCACTGTGTAAACAAAATGTGATCAGGCTCCTGTGTACAAGATTCTCCGGAACAGGCAGTGGCAGTGGCGACAACATGGCGGCCGAGGAGCTGCAGGCTGAGATCGAAGGGGAAGAGAATGCAGGCAAGCTCCCAGGTTTCTAAGCAGGTGGGTGAAGGCCCACTTCACCAGTCAGCCCGAGGCACCGGAGGACGAGCTGACTTGGAAGAAGAGGCATGAGTTTGATTTCACAGAGTTGTGCAAAATTTCTAACTCCTGAAGATAGTTAGAAATGCAGACGAGAAGAGGTCAGATGTACACATTTCAGACGATCCCACCTGAAGCTGGGGGTAGGGGGTGGGGGTGGGAGGTGGAGAATTACAGGGAACACCAACCCACGGGGCACATGCCGGGGAAGCAGAATGGTGATTGCTTTGTGCTGAATGAAAAGTTCTAGTTCAAGGTTGTCAGGAACAGAGAGAGCCACTAAACAGTCAGTTGCAGGCCAGGCACGACCTTGGGGCCTGAAACCAGAACACAAAAGCCATCTATAGAAAGTTCCCATTGTCATCTGGGTAAAGAATCAATCAGTGGACCTCAAGTGCTGAGCACTGGGAAACACCTATGAGAGAAGGGGGCAGAGAGGAGAGATGTTGAATACCTGGGGGACAGTACCCACACTAGCCCCGGGGGTCAGGCAACTTTTGAGCTGACACCTGAGATTAGGAGACCATTAACTGAGGGCTTACTAAACGCAAGGCTCCCATAAGCCTTTTAAGTGTGTTCCTAGTTAATCCTAACCACCCAGTGAGGTAGGGATTGTCATTATCCCCACCTTAGAAATAGCACAACCCAGCTAGAGCTGCTGAGCACCTTGCCCAACAGCTAGCCAAGCTGGTGAAAGTGCTTTTGGCCCGAGCAGGCCAGGTGCAGACAGAACCTGAGCTCACACACTGCCCTGTGAGTAACAAATGCTTAAAACAAGTTCACCCTGGAACATTATCTGGACATATTAGCAGTGCTGTGTAGGATTACTTCCAGGGTGGTAGCTTCATAGAGAATTCATAGAGCAAAAACGCGGAGTTACAAATACCAGCTTCATTATCTGTTCCTTCAGGGACCTGGGGACAAAGAACACCATCTGTGACACTCTGGGTTTCTTATTTTTTGATTTTTTTTATCTGTAAGACAGATCTAATACACTACCCAAAGACGATCCTGGGGAGAAAAAGATATCACCCCATGTGCCACCGTCTCTGGCATGCAGCAATACCTTCAGAGGCTGGTCTGTCTGGGGACAGTCTCCATCACAGACAATATATCGTGACTTCAGAAGATGCTAGGCTCAGCAGGGTAGTGGTGGCAGCTGCCTTGCACGCCTTTAATCCCAGCACTCAGGAAGCAGATTTCTCAGTTTGAGGCCAGCATGGTCCACAGAGTTCCATGGCAGCCAGGGCTACACAGAGAAACCCTGTCTTGGAAAAAAAAAAAATCTAATGTCTGGCTGGACAGCTCAGTGACGGAGCATTTTCATGACGTGTGTTTGGCTCTGGGTTTGATCTATCCCCAGCATGAAAATGGAAACCTGAAGCTCCAGGTAAGCATAGCCTGGACTATGAGGCCGTGTCAGGTGACAGTCCACAAACTGGGATCCTGAGAGGAAAACCCCTAGTCATCTTACAGTCCAAAGGCAATTTGTCTTATCTGGGAGAATTTGCTCAGAGACTCCACTGCCTGTGTTTATTCACTGACACTCATTTCCTCCTCCTACTGCAGCCCAGCAGACTGGACTGGGCTGCTCCTGGGTTCGACCTTTCTGGCCTTGACCTTCCTCCTGCTAGACAGTTGAAGTGTTGTCCTCCTGGAGGCAGAAACTAAACAGAAAGACAAAAGCAAGCTGGCCTGCAGGGAGGCGGGATCCCTAGGTGCTCTGTGGTAAGTGCTGTGGATCTGCTGGACCCCTCCCCCATGATTTTGAAGAGGGGCTGCCTCACCTCAGGCACAAGAGAACATCGGCCAGGCCCTAGGAGTACAGCCGAGCTTGCCTCTGGCTCCCACAGCCTCCACTTCTCTCAGTGCTGGCCACCCAGCCACAAGGGCTGCTCTGTTCTTCAGCACACTGAGGCCATTCCGCGGGAGGCGTCTGCACTTGCTCAGGCTCAGAAACACTTCTGGTGTGAATGAGCCTCACACTGCTGCTCGCGGGAGAAATATAATCTTTGAAAGCCTTCCTTGAACCCAGTCCTTTATGTTCCCACCTGGACTGGCTCACATCCTCTGCCACCAACACGCCCAGACCCCACTTCACATCACTGTGATATTTCACTTTGGCATACTTATAACTGTGGAAAACTGTCTTGTTCAGGTTTTTTATACAGGTGTCTTTTTTACCCATCTCCACCTGCAATTAAAAGATGTGTGTTCCTGGGGCTGGAGAGATGGCTTGGTGGTTAAGAGCACTGGCTGCTCTTCCAGAAGACCCGCGTTCAAATCCCAGCACCCACATGGCTCACAACTGTCTGTAGCTCCAGTTCCAGGGCTTCTGACAGCCTCACACAGACATGCATGCAGGCAAATACGAATGATCATAACTTAAAAAAAAAACAACAACCCTGTAAGCTCCAATAACTGTAAACTCTAGAAAAGATGTTGTCTTTCCTGTTTGCCCTTACATTCCCGGCACCTGGCCGGAAGTAAAGGGCTCAATAAATATTTATTGAATCAATAAAGGAATGTAGAAGAACATGATCAAATTGCAGAGGCAAAAAGTGAGATCTGAGTTTGAGAAAACAGTGGACCACTCATTCTGGTCCAGCTGGGCATAGTTAGATGAGGTGAAACGGGATGCCTACAAAGGACCTGGCACAATGTGGACCATGAAGAAAGTGGGAGCCACTGGGCAGGGCTGGGCCTACAAAGTATTGGCCCAGTTACTGAACAAGGCAGAATGGACAATACAAAAAAGCCCAAGAAAAGTTATTCGCTATTCCAGAGCTGATGAAAACTAAGATGTCTAATGGAGCATTCCAAAATATTTAGAGAACTGGTTTCAAACAGTTAAAAAAGCCAAGGATGTTGACTGGTAATGGTGGTGCTCACCTTTAATCCCAGCACTCGGGAGGCAGAGGCAGGCGGGTCTCTGGTTGTTTGAGGCTGGTCTGGTCTACAAAGTGAGTTCCACTACCTAGAGAGACCTTGCCTCAAAAATGGACAAACAAATGACATCTCTTAAAAGTTAAATGTGCATATTCAGGATAAGCAGTTCTGCCCCTAAAGAGCCCCATGTGCAGCATCCACATATGCACACAAAACACAAGCACTGTCCACAGTAGTAAGATTTAAGTAACCACACGTCTGCCAATGAGTGGCCTGATTAATAAAATGTATTATACCATGAACCAAATAGCAAGGGCCTATGTGGACATGTGCACATACACATATAGAAACAGGATAAATGTTAACAATGTTAAAAGGAAACTAAGGGCCAGGTGTAGTAGTACATACCTGTAATCTAACACTTGGGATGTAGACGCAGGAGGTGTGTTCAGAAGTTCAAGGCCAACCTGGACTACGTGAAGCCCAGCCTTATAAAGAGAGTGACAGAAAATCACAGAGTAATAGGTGTATATGAAATCATTCCTATATATACTCAAACCCATTTAATAATTCATTGAACATGGATGTGTGTATATATATATATATAATATTTACAAGGACACATAAAACTGTACATGGGCTCTGAGAAGTGGGGACAGCTGATTATATCATTGAAAGAGCTGAAAAACAAAGTTCTTTTTCAGAAATGTTTTCTGTATCCATGACACAGTAATAATGAGCAAGAACTCACAATTCAAAAAAGACTGGGGGACTGTGAGACAGTTCACTGAATCATTCCTGATGGCCTGACAGATCACTGAATCATTCTTGATGGCCTGAGTTTGAACCAGGGACCTACAAGATGGAAGGAAGAAGCCAACTTCCATATGTTGTCCTCTGAACCTCCATTTTCATACCATGGTCTATACATACATACACACACACACACACACACACACACACACACACACACACACACACACACTGCTATTGAAAATATTGAAAAACTGAGGAGAGAAATAGTTATCTCAAGTACGTTCTTTCCTTTCTCTCTCTCTCTCTCTCGTTTGGGTTTTTGTTTTGTTTTATTTTTTGAGACAGGGTTTCTCTGTGTAGTGCTGACTGTCCCGGAACTCACTCTGTAGACCAGGCTGGCCTCAAACTCACAGAGATCTGCCTGCCTCTGCCTCCTGAGAGCTAGAACTAAAGACATGCGTCACCATGCTTAACTCAATCAATTCATTTATTTTTATTTTATTATTTTATGTGTATGAGTACTTTGCCTGCATGCATGTATGTGTACCACATGTACACAGGGCCCACTGAGGTCATGAAAAGGCACTGGATGCCCTGGAATTGGAGTAAGAGACAGTTGCAAACTGCCATGTGGGTGCTGGGAATTGAACCTGGGACCTCTGAAAAAGCAACACATGTTCTTAACTGCTAAGCCATTTCTCTAGCCCCGTCAATCAATTGATGTTTAACTTTCCTTAGAGGCTTTACTTATTCATCTATTTATGCATTTGCTTGTCGTAGTATTTTGTTTCATTTTATGTGCAATGGGTCTTTTGACTGCATGTATACATGTGTATCTCATGCATGCCTGGTGCCCAAGAAGGACAGAAGATCCCCTGGTAGTGGAGTTACAGAAGGTCAGGGGCCACCATGTGGGTGCTAGAAATTGAACTAGGGTCCTCTGGAAGAGCAGCCAGTGCTCTCAACCACTGAGCTATATATAGCACCAGCCCCAAATTTATTTATTTTAAAGACACAGTTTTACCACAGAGTCCAGGCTGGCCTTCAGTCTCCCAAATTCTAGGATTCCAAGAGTACACCACCACCCGCTAAAGTCCTGGAGTGTTCATTTTGTCCCTTGGGCTTATTTACAACAAATAGAAAAGCCCAAGCCCAGTGTAGATATAGACATCAGTCTCCCTCTTGAAAAGTCAGGTTGTCACTGCATATGTGCCACGTGCCTGGAACAAATTTTAATACAGACTTCCAAAGCACCTGGAGGTCTGATATCTGATAGCCAATTAACCACCCTATACTAAGACGTTCAGTATCTAGCACAAACCAGTAGCCCAAACCCAAATTTACACAGCTCAAAGTAAACTTTCAACCATAAGCCTGTACTTTGAGATTGGCAGTCTCATTCCTACGTAAGGTTTATCATCTTCCCATTATCAAAAAATGTAGTTTATTCTTAGTACAATACACCCCTTGAATAGTCCTGGGATTTACATGTTTGCACAGCACTTTCCTATCCGTTTATAATGTGTTCTGCAACTCTTGAAAAGTCCACAGTCTCAGCTCTTCTCTAGAGAGAGACATGAGAGCCTGGGCTCCTGGGTCAGGGTGACTCAGGCAGAGTCAATATTGGCGCTCTGAACCTTGGGCCCTGGAGTCCAGTTCCTGAGGCCTTCTGGCTCTGGCAAATCCTACAGCGCTTCTCTCTTAAAGGGCTGTGATTCTCGGAGGTCCTGAGGACCGAACGTCTGTTTGCAATGCTTTCCCATTCAAAATAGCAGTCAGAAATAAACAGCCTGCAAGTTGGCAGTTAAGAATCTGACTTTAAAGGTCTTATTCTCCATCTGTCCCTTCTGCAAATGCATAGCTAAATTGTGTTGGTACAACCGAACAATTTCTATAATTAATGTAACTTGGTTAATGATTTTTTTTTAAAGAGCCTGTAGGAGAGTCTAAAGCCTTCGCTTTTTTGTGTGTTTGTTCAAGTTAGTGTTATCTTGGACACCTGAGCCTCTGACAGCCACAGACTGGCCTGTGGGTACTGACCTCGTAAAGCCAACAGTTAGGACTGTGTATACAAGGATTGAAGAGATTATTTTACCAGAATAAAGTTACTGTGTAGTCATTGGCATGAATGGCATGTCTTCCCATTAACAAACTGGAGAACTTATAAGCGCCTAAAATTAAATGGACGCTTACAAAAAAATTAATAAATAGATCAAAACAGTCAGGTTACTGATAAAATTTGGTATCTTTAGTCAAAAAGAAAAAAAACCCACTAAGATTTCTGAGAATGTCTTTGATGTAGTCTTTAAAACACATTTACAGGGGCTGGAGAGATGGTTCAGTGGTTAAGAGCATTGCCTGCTCTTCCAAAGGTCCTGAGTTCAATTCCCAGCAACCACATGGTGGCTCACAACCATCTGTAATGAGGTCTGGTGCCCTCTTCTGGATTGCAGGCATACAAACAGACAGAATACTGTATACCTAATAAATAAATAAATAAACAAATAAATAAATAATTAAAAAAAAAAAACACATTTACAGCCGGGATGTGGTGCACACTTTTATCTCTTAACGAGAGGCCACTCGAGTCTGTATGCCGAGTTGCAGGACAGTCAGAATTGCACAGTGAAACACTGTCTCAGCAACAACAAAACAGCCAAACAAAAAAATCCACATTCATATTTATTTTATTATCCAACATTTCTTATTCTAATTTTTTATTTTAATTAAAACTAAAGATCCAGGTTACGGGGCCCATACCTGTAATAGACTCAAGAGGATCAAGAGTTCAAGGCTACTCTTAGCTATATAGCAAGTTTCAGGTGAGACCTTGTTTCAAAATAAACAAGGAAATAAAATAAAAAATAAATGTAAAAAGAGCTAAACAACTTAGAGCCATGAAGATGGCTCAAAGCAAAACCAAGTAGAAGCTAGCCTGGCAGATAAAAACCTGATACAGTATTCTTTTCCCCGGGCTGCCTTCATGCCTTATTTTAAAAATTAAACTTGTTGGCAGCTGGGTAGCCCTTGTGACATACACTGGAAAGGCTAAAACTGGAGGATCCCTGGGAGTTTAAGGCTAGCCTGGGCTACATAACTAGACCCAACCTCAAAACAACAACAGAAAAGAATAATGGTTTACACATCAGCTAATGTGGTCCCATGGAAATGACAAAAAGCTATCATTATTGTCAGGTCCTTTTGTTATTTATTTATTTTGAGACAGGGTCTTTCTTCGTAGCCCTGGCTGTCCTAGAACTCACTGATCTTGAACTTCTGATCTCCCATCCTGCTTCCACTTCCAGAGCACTGTGATTACAGGCAGTGTCACTGTGCCTGGTTGACTGTGTTTTGCAGTACTTGGGATTGAACCCAGGACTTCATGCATGCTGCAGAGGAATGCCACCTACTCAGCTCCATCTCCAATCCCAGCAGGTGCTTTCTTATCTATGTATTCAACTCATTTTTAGACAGCATCTCATGCACCCCAAACTGGCCTCAAACTTGTTTTTCCCGCCAAGGATGACCTTGAACTTCTGACACCCCCCCCCTTCTGCACGTGAGGTGTAAAACCTTTCTCATCCACTGGGCTCTGACCACCTGAGCCTTAGACCCTAAAGGCCCTTTCTTGAGCAAACAAACAAACAAAAAACCAAAATCAAGTCTGTGCACAAAGGCAAGCTATGAAAATGTTTTATTTTCTACATTCTACATTTCTACCTTCAATGTATTCACTAATTAAAACACTGTAAATCTTTTCCTAGTACTAAGATACCCATTAGCTGACAAAGCACCGAAACATGAGTCAGCCACAGCAGACAGAAGCCCATCTTCATCCCATCCATTTCTCGTGCCAAGGCCGGTATCACGTAATTCTTGAAATTTTCGCTATGAATGAATCGCCGTTTTGTAAGGATTATCTATTCAGGCAGAAAAAATGGGGGGAGGGGTGAACACAAGAAACAATCCCCTATTCAACTGGCACCGCATACGCTCCCAAGTATGAGATGCCTTGTTTGCATTTTGTTTTTGTTTTTCTTACCTTCCTTAGGCCTGGAATCCATGCAAAAAAATACATCTTGTGAGATTTTTCTAGAGTCCCGGTATGGATGGTGGGAACCCTGATGCAGGCCCAGCTTTACTTCAGCCTGGCCGACTGAAGCCCAGAGCTGTCTGTTTGCATTTCAACACCCTTCTTTTGTTTTCTGTCCCTCAGAAGGCTTGACCAGTACAAACAGCAGGTACAGCAGTTGGGTCAATCTAATGACCCTAGAATACTCCGGAGAGAAATTGGCAAACAGTGTGGCTATTTTTCTAAAACGCGGTCAACCACTCACTTCCTCTGCCAAACCTCACCAAGCTCAAGTGGGACCATCTTGTTAAAAATTTACCTTAGGTTGTTCTTCCTTTTCTTTGTGTGCCTCAGACAGGGTAGTGATGGGGGGGGGGCGTGCAGATCTCACTTCTGAATCTCTCTTTGATAAGTTCCATTACTCTAATGAGATGTTCACAGGAATTTACAGGTCTCCCAGCACCTGATTCTGAGGTGAGCAACCTCTGTGATTTCCGCTGATCAAGGTCTCACAGGAGCTGCTCACAAAGCAAGAGAAAGGTGTGTCAAAGAGAGGAGAGACCTGGGGAGGGTGGGTAAAGGTCCAGTTAGGCAGCCATCTCTGGGCTAGTGGGTAAGTCCCATCTCACGCACTCTGATGACTGCAGTAAGATTCCAGGATAAAAGTCTGCATAGCTAATCTCTCCTCTTCAGGTGGAAGGTCAGCATTTGGGAGAACAGCCTGTGAGGATGAGCCCACAGAGGGACAGATCAGAGATTCCAGACGCCACAAGTTTGTTTCCTCAAGTTCTTAGGTACACAGCTGTGCTGTGACAGGCCTGGAAACTGAGGCAGCCCCTAGGGCTCCCAATCCTAAATTCTTAGGTTCTTGGTTCCCAGACTTGTTGCATGGGCTCTGCGGTGAGAAAGTATCACAGGGAATTCTAAGCCTTAGCGGCCTAGTTAGGCTTATTATTGCTGTGATGAAACACCATGACCAAAAACAACTTGGGGAGGAAGGGGTTAATTTGGCTTAACCATCCACACTGTTGTCCTTCATTGAAGGAAGTCAGGACAGGAACTCAAGCAAGGCTGGAACCTGGAGGCAGGAACTGGTGCAGACCTCAGGGAGGTATGCTGCTTACTGGCTTGCTCCTCAGGGCTTGCTCAGCCTGCTTTTTTTTTTCTTTCTTTCTTTTTTTACAGAACCCAGGACCACCTGCCCAGGGGTGGCCCCACCCACAGTGGGCTGGGCCCTTCCCATTAATCACTAATTAAGAGAATGCTCTACAGTCTTGCCTACAGCCTGATCTTAAGGAGGCATTTTGTCAATAAGGGTTCCCACCTCTCTGATGACTCTAGCCTGTATCAAGTTGGCATGAAATTAGCTGGCACACTTGGCAAGTCAGCCTATAATGACGACGTAGTCAAAGAGCTCCCTGGTTATCACCGGTGGATGGCTCTGACCGCCTGAAGTGCCTCTCCTTCCAACTTGCACAATGAACAACTTGGAATGTTCTAGACATGTTGGAGACACCAGCCTGTAGATGTTTTATCCCAGTTGGACTTCCACTTCCTCTTACTTTCCTACGTTTCATTTAGACTCCACGGTGTAGTCTGTTACTGTGATACCCTCTGCCAATTCCTTAAACTCCCCCACTTTGTATTTTCTACAGCTCTGTCTAGACAGAAACTCCAGCCCTGGAGTTGCCAGCCATCTCTTCTCCCCTTCTTTGCTTGCCATCAGTCAGGCCCTGCTGAGCATGGTGGACAGGGTCATGGTCACCTGGCCATCACACCAACAACTGTGTCATGTTTGTCTTTAGTTCTTTTGTTTGTTTGTTTTTTGTTTTCTAAGACAGGGTTTCTCTGTTTAATGGCTCTGGCTTTGTAGACCCAGGCTGGCCTTGAACTCACAAAGGTACGCTTGCCTTGGGACCCAGGGCAGCTTGGTACACACCTGCCAAGACAGGCCCTATAGACCAACAGGAAGGTAAGCCTGAGTCTCAGTTTACCCTAAAACAACACCTGGTTCCTGAGACCACCCACACTCCACCCAGAAACAGATCACCCAAAGGAAATTCCTAACGTTCCAACCATTGTAAATAGGATTGCCTGCCAGCACACACCCCTGGCTTTTCACTAGGACACCCCTAGACAAATGTTAGCCAACTTTCCTGAACCTCAAAACCCCCTCTGCTATTATAAAAACCCCACCCCAAGTATGCTCAGGGCTTTCTGATTGCGCCAATACATTGGGCACATGGAGAATCCGAGTTCGCGTACTTGTGTAAGAATAAAGGTTCTTTGCTTTTACATACAGGACACAGATCTCAGTATAACAGTCTCTACCTCCCGAGTACTGGGATTAAAGGCATGCGCCACCATCGCCCACTTCTCTTTAACTCTTTACAGTGGCTGTTTCAAAGCTTCTCTCCCACTGTCAAATCTCTAAGACACCCACCTCTCCTTTAGCGCCTCATGCTTAGGGCTCTAGACATCTCCACCAGCACAACTGCCTTCCCTCCTGGCCTTTCCTCTGAGATCAACTCTCCCTCTGGGTTCTGCCTCCCCTCCTTGACTGTCACCCACACAACACTTTGTCACCTTTCATCACACAGCACATTAATTCCATGAGAAATTCTCTGAATTCTACCTTCAGACTATCTCCCAACCCTAGCAACTTCCCCTTAGCACAGAAGATGCAGTCACCTCTAGGCCTCTGCTTTGAACAGTGCCCCTTCCAGGATATCCCTGGCAGTGACCTTCTGCAAAGGTCACATCTCAGGCTTCTCCTATGGTCAGAACCCTAACATGGCTTTCCACTAAGCCGAGGAGAAGCTGAGTCCCCCTCTCTCTACATCCCCCAGACCTGACTGCACTGTTGCATGAGAACTTTCTGTCATGGTAGAAAATGATGTGTGCCCACCTTCCCAGCCAGCAGCTGACCACCGGAAGTGTGCTGATGTGTCTAAGGAAGGGAATGCTTCTCTTGTGTGTTGAGACAGTCTCATGAACCCCACGCAAGCCTCCAATTCTCTCCATAGCCAAAGCTGACCTTGAACTTCTTTGGCTTTCGTTTTTGTCTTCTTTTATTCTGTTTTTGAGAAGTGGTTTCACTGCACGTCCCTGGCTGGTTTCGAGCTCACAGAAATCTGCCGCCCTCTGTGTCCAGGAGTTTCTTATCCTCCTCACACTGTGTGCCACCACACTCGGGTTTATGCAGTCCTAAGGGTCAAATCCTGGGTTTTGTGTATGCTGGACGAGTACTTTACCAACTGAGCAACATACCCAGCCCGATTCTTCGCTTTTCAGCTGGCTGACATTAACGCCCTGGTTCTGAGTTACCACGCTACAAAGCCCAGCTCCATGTGTTAACTCCCCTCTTCCTACCCCCGCTTGCCTAACCCTACATTACACTGCACAAACTACAGCGACGCCTGGCATGCTTTCCTCTTGTCAAAAATCCAAGCTGGGGCTAGAGATGTGGTAGAGTTCTTCCCAGCACAATGCGGCCCTAAGTCCACTCCAGTGACAGATGAACTAATGAATGAGTGGCAAAGACATTTCTCATCTTTATCTTCAAGGCTTTATGTGACCCGGAGACTCCACCCATCTCTGACGTCAGCCCCTACCCCACTCTCTTCCATGTGCACTCCCATTTAGTGGAGCACATCACTCATTCTGTCACTCATTCATCGCATTGGGCCATTGCTCATGCTCTCCTTGGAACGCTCTCTGCCCAATGTTGACATGGACTGATCAGTGCTCCCTTTCAGTGCTCCCTTGCTTCCTCCAGGCTGACCCCACCCTACCCAAACTGAAAACTGTCAAAGCCACCACCCTCCTACCCTCATCTCATCCACGGGCTCTGCCTAGTCACTTTTCTCCCTCCTGTAGATTGTATCTTTGTTTGCATATTCTCTGTCTCCTGGGCAAGGGCAGAATTTACAAAAAATACTAATACCCAAGATAGCCTCCCGCACAGAACAGGCATGCAAGAACAACAAGAATGCTGAAGTTAATGGACGTAAGAATGGCTTCCTGGTGTAATGACTTCTGAGGAGTCTCCGCTTGGGCCTGGGACCGAGCATGTTTCTGCAGGTGCTCCCTGGGAAGAGGGCGAGAGTGGGTTCCCTAAAGACAATGCCCTCGCTCACACAAGGGCAGCACTACCTCAGCTCTGTTAGCTTCTGTCAGCGCTGGCTGCATCCTTCTCACTAGTGCAAACAGAAATCAGCGGCACGCTCTTCACCTTGCTCCTCATGGTGGGCTCCTCACAGCCAGCAGGCAGCTTTCTAGGGGCAGCTACGAAGATGCACTAAGTGACTACATGGCTTCCCCATTCGCCTTTTCTTTCTCATCTATGCATCCCAGTCCCTTCTTACAACATTGCCATTAGAGTTTCAAAATGCCGTGCTAAAGCTGGGTGGTGGTGGCGCACGCCTTTAATCCCAGCACTCAGTAGACAGAGGCAGGCGGATCTCTGTGAGTTCGAGACCAGCCTGGTCTACAAGAGCCAGTTCTAGGACAGGCTCCAAAGCTACAGAGAAACCCTGTCTCGAAAAACCAAAAAAAAAAACAAAAACAAAAAAAAAACAATGCTGTGCTAAATACTCAGGCCAGCTTTTGGAAGTCACGCCTCTGAGAGTGCCACTATCTATTCTAAACTTTTTACAGTCGCCGAATAAAGTGTGGGAAGTAAGCTTACAGCCAGGTCAACAGAAAGAATTAACTTCCTCCTAACCTGCTAGTCAAAATAAAGGCTACTTTTCCCCTTTCTTGTATTTTACATGTTAATGAGGAGCAGTCAGTTCAAGCCATGGGGAGTAAAAATAATGTGCTTCATTACTTCTAATTATGTACGCCGTGAAAGCTTCTGCTGGAAATGTCAAAACATACACATCCGTTATTTTCAAGTCCTATTGCTTGCTGTTGGTAGCTCTCAGAGGCACCAACGAGTAGAGAAATTACATCTTTGGCTACAAAAACAAACAAACAAATGTGCACTCATAGTCACCAGATGGAAGAGTAGAGCCACGAGGATTCCTGTGTCTTTTTGCTTGTCGGCTACAGGTGGCAGGTAAAGCTACTTGCTGCACAGTACAGACACTGTGACACATATGGCAAAGGTCAAGGCTCCCCGAGTCCCCTGTAGACAATGTGGCCTCACCCACACCCGGTGATCATCCTTCAGCAGCGAGCTGTGTGTGAGTGCATGTGTGTGTGTGTGAGAGAGAGAGACAGACAGACAGACACACAGAGAGGAACAGAATGAATCTTCATTGATATGTCTCTCATGACACCATTCACTTATGAATTGCAAATTACATTTCAAAATTACTTCTCTCAAAATACCCAGACACCTGACCACAGACTGCCAGCCTAATGCTAAAATAGGCACCTTGATCAGCTCACCCCATGACTTTAACCACGCAGCTGCATCTGACCATGTAATAGATATCTTTGCCAAAAGAAATATGAACAACACTGGGAACCGGTTACACACTTGGGATTGATCCAAACTTTGCAAGAGTGATGGCTCTGTTGTCTGGAGTGTCTCAGGGCCAGGACACTTTTCTCAACGATCTGGCTCTATATAATGAAAGCAAATAGGAGAGAATCAGACGTGCCCAGAACTTCTCCCTGCCTAATATGGGAATAGCAACTAACCGTCAAGATGTTAACAGCGTCAGCTCACAGCTGATGACTCACCTTTAAATCATACAAAAGAAAATGAGGCCGAACCATTTGCAAGACAATTTGTAATGTGTATCAGGAGTCATAAAGATGTTTCGTCCCCTTGATACTGAAATCCAAAATATGATGCAGGTGAAAAGGTGTTTGATATAAAATCTGAGTCAATCCAAGTACTCAATAATAAGGAAAATGGAAATTATGGTGATCTTCCTAAAGAAATATTACACAGCCATTACAAATTAATTAGGAAACTGTCACCATATGGAAAAACACCAAGGACGATGTTAGATGCAGAATATAAATTATATAGTCAAATGCATTTTATAATTGCAATCATGTTCAAATATATCTGTATGAAACAACAGGAGTATGAGTGTTTCCTATACTTCTATAGCTTTTTAAAATGTCAATCTATCATTTTAATTTTGTTTTTGTTTTTTGAGACAGGGTTTTTCTGTGTAGCTTTGGAGCCTGTCCTGGAGCTCGCTCTGTAGACCAGGCTGGCCTTGAAGTCACAGAGATCCTCCTGCCTCTGCCTCCCAAGTGCTGGGATTAAAGGCATGCATCACCACTGCCAGGCTTCATTTTAATATTTTTTTAAAAGAATAAGAAACTAGGAAGGTAGCAATCAAAAGTGGGGCACACAGTAATCCTAGTTCTCTGAAGGCTGAGCTGGGAGGCTCAGGAGTCTGGGTTACAGATAAACACCATGTCTCAAAGCAAACCAGAGAGACAGAGGGAGGTACAGACAGCAAGAGAGAAAGAAAGAGAGGTTATATACAATGTTTCATATCCCCCTCTATTTAAAGTGTTTAATAAATGAGTGTGGGGACCTTGTGAAGCCTTTGACAGTTAGCAGGATGAGTACTTAGCTTTTCCTCTTTCCTCATGACTTCCCAGGATGCAGTGGACAGGTAGGAAACTCTTTCTTTTCCCAGAAGCCCCTGGCTCAGTCCCTCCCTGAGGAAATTGGCCTTAGGAATCCGGACCCTAAGTTTCTATTATTTCCAAGGAAGACCTACTTTAATAACAAAACGAAACAATAAAAATCTAGGGTGCACTGCACTCTGCATCCACTCCTATTTCTCTGGATGGCACACAAGTTTCCTGGACTAGACTTTGGACCTCTACTAAATAAAGATAGGAAATCACACAAGCATGAGATCTTTGTTTTGATATTTGCTTCTCCAAAAAGATTTACACACACACACACACACACACACACACACACACACACACGCACACACGCACACACACTAACCCTGGGTCCTGGGCTCCACTCTCCACAGGAAGATGAAGATAACGAGGTAGCAGTTACTGGATTTGACCCTAGCTTTCAGTTCTGCCTCCATAAAGTCTTTGTGTTTTTGTGTCACATAAGCATAAATAGGAAAAAGAAATGAACATCTACTACAGATTTGCTTCGCTGTCCATGGACCGAAACATTGGTAAGAGCTGAGAGGTGGGCCCAGGAAATGGCCCAGCAGCTACAGTCCTTGCTATAGGAGCAAACACCCAGAGTTTGATGGCAGAAAAAGAGAATGAGCCCCACAAAGTCCTCTGACTTCCACTTGCATGTAACAGTATGCACACAGGTCCTCATGTGACTATTACATGCATGACACGGTATGCAAATATGTGCTCATGTAACTTTCACATGCACGTCACAGTATGCACACAGGTGCTCATGTAACTATCACATGCATGACACGGTATGCAAATATGTGCTCATGTAACTTTCACATGCATGTCACATGTCACAGTATGCACACAGATGCTCACGTGACTATCACATGCATGTCACAGTATACACACAGGAGCTCATGTGACTATCACGTGCATGTCACAGTATGCACACAGGTGCTCATGTGACTATCACATGCATGTCACAGTATGCACACAGGTGCTCATGTGACTATCATGTGCATGTCACAGTATGCACACAGGTGCTCACATGCAAACACACAATAATAATAAATTTTTAAAAAAGAATTCAGGTGTGTAGGCCAGCACAGCCATGGATGAGTGAATTCTTTGGCAACTCCTTGATCACTCCCGCATGTCATTAAATAATAAGAAATGAGGGGCTGGAGAGATGGCTCAGTGGTTAAGGAGCACTGACTGCTCTTCCAGAGGACCCGGGTTCATATTCCCAGCACCCACATAGCAGCTCACAACTGTCTGAAGATCCAGTTGTAGGGATCTGATATCTTCACACCAATGCACATAAAAAATAAAGTTAATAAACCATAAAAATATTAAAAAAGAAATGAAAAAACCCTACTGTTTTCATTATCCACATATATGAATTATACTGTTTAAAATGATTGTCAATAGTTATTTGAAGAGAAAAAATTAATTTTACAGGATAAAAAAATATCTATCAAGCTCTTCCTAAGCCATCATACCCATGTTGCTTAAAAATTGTGGAGCCCTTGGGTCAAGGAGACAATCAAGTTGGCTTTCAGCAGAAAATGTGCTGCTCTGCACGAAAATGGCCACTTAAGCAAGAATGTGGAAATGATTTATCTCCCCGTGGTAGAGTCGGGTCTTCACTCGGCTCAGTCACAACTGCACATCAGTCAGGAGCCATGCTCCTAAACACAGCAAGGCACTCAAGTGGCCAGAGAGCTGGGGACCTGACATACTAAAATTACCTTAATAAAAGTTAAATTACCCACATCCCAAAGAATAAAAAGCCACTGACAACAATAATGTTTAAATTAAGAACAGCAGAACATAAAGCACTTCTATGTCCACCGCATAAACGGTGTCTTTCAGAATTGGTGGCAGGAAGCAGCGGTATGAGCAGTGTGTTAGGACTGAGGCAGGAAGAGAGAGAAAGGATCTGTGGGCCTGAGCAGAGGCCGTTGTTAGTTTTTTCATGGTAGTGTTCCAAGCCCAGAAAGGCACTCGAATGAATGAATGAATGAATGAATGAATGAATGAATGAATGCACAAAGTATCAACATTCACCAATGACAGTGCAGTTCTCGGGTGAAATTAAAGAGCCATGCGAGCTTACCTTAAATCAGAGAAGTGGAGATTTTACCACATATTGCATTTAGATAATGGTAGGTCTAGCTCAGGGCGTCACATGTAGGACGAGGCTAAGACCATCCTAAAAGATCATGTCTGAAAAGTCAATCATGTTAGAGTTTCAGAACACACACACACACACACACACCCTTCCAAATGAAGCACCTCTACCTGCTGACCCGCTGTTCCAGCTATGTGCACCAGCTCAGCTCAGCGGCTGCTGATAGCGGGAGTAGGAAGGGAGCCACAGGCCAAGAGGCCCCTGACTCCTGGAGCAGCCACCCCAAAGCACACCCCACCCTATTATTTGGATCCCTCCCGGACCTTCCTTTGTAGCACTTATCACTGTCCAGTCATCTTGTTGGTCGCCTTCTGTCTGGCTACTCTCACCAGAATGTCCTTTCCAGGAGGGCAAGAACCTAGACTGCCTGATTCCTCTTTGACCCCAACACCTGATGCGGTGCCTGCTACCTAGAAGAGATCCAGAGTCTTGAAAATGAATGAATGAAGCTGGGCGGTGACGCACACTTTTAATCCCAGCACTGGGGAGGCAGAGGCAGGTGGATCTCCAGCCTGGTCTACAGAGTGAGTTCCAGGACAACAAGGGCTACACAGAGGAACCCTGTCTCAAAAAAACAAACAAACAAACAGAAAACAAAAACTGAAAGAAAGAAAATGAATGAATGAGTGATTGAACGAACAGGAAGTCCAATGACATTGTTCATAGGTATTGCTGGCTTCAGGATGGTGAAACATCTCCAGCTGCCACTCCGTTACATGCAGTACAGGATGGGTGTTTCCCTGTTGTTCTTTTGAGTCTGGATTTCCTTCTGTAGTCAGCCTAGCCTAGAACTATGCAGCCCAGGTAAACTCAAACTTACAGCAATTCTCCTGCCACACTCCCTCCATTTGCTGTGAGTCCAGCTGTGAGACACCAAAGCTATCTCTGGGTTATTTATTTGTTTTCACTTTGTTGTTCTTGTTTGAGGTACTGAGGCAAGCAGTCTTCCTCTGACTGAGCTCCATCCCCAGTCCCTCAGAATTCTGTTTTTAAATAAGATTTGATGAAAGGCTTTCTAAGTAATTGACATATTACTCATGGATGAGTGATCCAAGGTCTCACATTCCACATAGTTAAGTCCTTGACAATTCAAAGATCTAACTGCTGTCAAATTTAAGGGAAGGCCTCTTTTTCTTAAAATACATATTTAAAATTCAGATGCTAAATGTCAATAACAGTAATGTATGCCTACAGCAGCACTCAAAAAGCTGAGGCAGGAGGATTGCTGCAAATTTCAGGCTGACCTGGGCAACAGTGTGAGACTGTCTAAAAAAAAAATAAAAGAAAGAAAAAAAAAAAGAAAAAAGAAAAGAACCCCCACTCCAACCCAAAACAAAGAAAACCAATAGTAAAAATTAACATGGAAGCAGGCTTCCACCCAACCATCTGAAGTCACTGCTCAGTAGTCCCTGAGAGTCCCGTAGGGGTCTAAAGTGTCACTGCAGAGTTATACAAAATCTTATTTGTAGCAATGCAATCGAGGCTATTACTCTTATTTTGCGTTAACCTAGCAGCTATAAAGGTTTTTGTTATTTGTTTATCTGACTATAGCTGGGGTCTAAGGAAAAGCGTTTACTTCGCAGGGTCTTTCCCTTCAGCAGAGCCGGTAGCGAGTTCTCTGTAGGCCTCTCTACTGTGCCGGCTTCAGTCCAGGCTTAACTATGACAGTGTTCTGCACTCCTGAATTACTGCATGACTTTGCAAGCCGGGCGGGCTCTTTAGATGTGCTGCATCTACAGAATGAATCTACTTCGGCTAATCTTAGGGATGAAAGATGGTGTTGAGTAATGGCGGTCATGGCCAAGCCTGATGACCTGAGTTCAATCCTCAGGAAGCCTGCAAACTATCCTCTCATCTCCACACATGCTCTCTCTCCCTGCCTCCACCTCCCTCCCTTTCTCCCTCCCCCACCCACCCACCCACCCACACACACACTAAATAAATAAATAAGTAAATAGTGGCGTGTGGTGTCACATGCCTTTAATCCTAGCACTAAGGAAGCAGAGGCAGGTAGATCTCCGAGTTCGAGGCTAGCCTGGTCTACAGATTAAGTTCTAGGACAGTCAGGGCCACACAGAGAAACCTTATCTCAATCCCTGCTCCGTACCACCTCTCCCCCCCCGCCCCCGCCCCCGCCCCCCCGCTTGCTGAGGGAATCTGTTTAATGAGGACTAAGAAGAACCTGAGCAGGTTGCTTCCTTTCTACTCAGGGACTCTCAATTTATGGGTGCGTGTGTGTTTAAAAAGTCTCTCAGTCAGATTCCCAGACCAAGATAGCTGAGGAGCACTGAGAAGGAGCCCTGTGAGGGAAAGTGTGTTTCGGTCCCTCCATCACAACCACATCTAAAATGGCTAACCCTAGCAGAGCATGGCAGTGCTCAGTTCCAGCACTGAGGGGCAGAGGCAGATGATTTCTGTGAGTGAGATCAGCATGGTCTACATCGTGAGTTCCAGGACAGTCAGGGCTATGTAGACATACTCTGTCTCACTCCAGCACATACTACCACCTCAGTACACATCCGCCCTGTTTGCTGATGGTTTGAATTTTTTCTATTCTTAAAAAAAAAAATCAAAATTTACATCAAGCATAGCAAATAAGTTTACTAGAAAGAAACAAACCATGGCAGGAATCACAGAGAACTCTTATGCAAAGAAACCAATCCAAACGTCCTTGAGCAAGAACAGCAGCACAGGACAAACTTTACCACACTGGCTCTAGGGGCCAACTGTGACTGCTGACACTACAGCTATCCAGGGGCCACCATGGAACATGAACTACAAGGGACAGAGGACAAGGCTGCCCAGGGAGAAAAGAGGCTTAGCCGATTGCCTCGCCACCGTCTGTCGTTCCCCTTATGGACCAGACATTGCTGTGGATTCTGTTCATCCATCTTGATGAAAAGAAAGCTCTTTTCAGGTGTTCTTTTTTTCAAGAATGTGTAAGAATTTCAGCAAATTTTGCCCTTTTCTCAATTCTATGAAGAGCTCTATTTTAACTCCGTCCTCTGTCATCCTCCCATCCCGTCTCCCCGACCCCCATCACTTTGAAACAGGCTCTGAGCTGCCCTGACTTGTCTTGAACTTACTCTGAAGCCCTGGTAGAGCTTGGACTTGTGATGGTGGTCCTACCTTAGCCTCCTGGGCTGCTGGCTTGACAAGCATTGTTTTCTGTGCACATTGTGTTTTAGCGTGGTCTTTTGTTAACTAGTGAATGTTAAATACTGTATCAAAAGCCAACAAATGTTGAAGCCAGCCTGGGCTACTTTGTGAATTTCAAAGAAGGAAAGGAGAGAGAGAGAGAGAGAGAGAGAGAATGAACCAGGGCTGTTATACAGAGAAACTGTCTCAAAAAAAAGAAAGAAAGAGAGAGAGAAAGAGAAAAGAAAAAAGAAAAACTGGTGTAAATGGGAAGGCTTGATTCAGCTGTCCTTTCCATCTCCCTCTACAAAGGACAAGGTAGATGGCGGTGAGGGAGGGGTGGCTATTATCCCTGCTCCTCAGGATGTGAGATGGGAAAATTACAAATTCAAGGCCAGCCTGGGCTACATAGTGAGTTTAATACTAACCAGGATAACTTGATGAAAACTACTTTGAATGTAAAATGAAAAATGAGCTGGGGGATACCAGTGAATGGTAGAGTACCTGCCTAGCTCATGCAGAGCTCTGGGCTCCAATCCCAGCACACACGCGCACACACACACACACACACACACACACACACACACACACACACACACACACACACACACCAGCATGGCTACTCCCACGCAGGAGAAAGGGCAGGAAGACCTGAGCGCATCCTCCCCTCTTTCCTTCACCGGGACTCTTTGTCGCCTCATACTGTGAGTTTCAAGTTATAAACTACTTCTAGTGGGTCCCAGTCAGCGATCTCAAAAATTAAAATAGGATAAATCTTATGAGAGGTCAATAATAGAAATCACAGTTCTGTAACGGCTCAGGAAGTTTATGGTGTGCGTTCTAGGTGGCGTCAGTCTAGTTTTTGCTACACCAGTCATGGGAAAAACATTTGGAAGCTTCCACAGAGCCAATAAGAAACTACTCACTCCCTCATCCAATCAGAAATTAAAATTCTAAGCAATAGGCCGGGTGGTACAGACCTGAAATCTAGGTATTTAGAAGGTAGAGGCAAGAGGATCATGAGTTTGAGGCCAGTATGGACTTCACAACAAATTCTAGGACAGCCTGGATGACATAATGAAGTCATCTCAAAAAAAGAAGACGGCTGCATAGTGGTGGTCTCAAAAAAAAAAAAAAAAACGAATAAACAAACAAACAAAAAAGAAGGCAGGGCTGTGGTGGTGTATGCCTTGAATTCCAGCAGGTAGAGTAGGTGGACGGCTGAGTTTGAGGCCAGTCTGGTCTACAGAATAAGTTCCAGGACAGCCAGTTCTACACAGAAAAACCCTATCTCGAAAACAAAACAAAATAAAAAATGACAACAACAACAACAAAAAAAAACAAAGAAAATATTAAATTCCCTAATCAAGTATCTAAAGAATAACTTAGAGCAGATGTATTCTTCAATAGTGACCTAAGCCGGCTATAAATCTCCAGACATCTGTCTTGAGTTGCCCAGACCCGCGGGAGTGCTGACAGGGTGCCACAGTAAACACTGCCCCACCCGCGATGCCATAGCTAAACAGCCAGCTTCCACCACAGACCTCACACCCTCTGCGCTTCCTTTCTTCGGACCTTACTCCTCTTCTCTTTTAAAGCTTCCTCTGCGGCCTCCGGTACTCATTTCCTAGAACCACAGCCTCCTGCATTCCCTCGACCTCCTCTCCTCACCGCCCTGTAGAAGGAGTGCCTTCCACGAGCCAGTTGGTAGGAACAAGAGTGACAGAGGCAGTGCTTCCAAGTAGCCCCGCGCAGTAGGACGGGATCTGAACGAAACCATCAGGGAGTGGTTGTGTGGGTCTCACAGCAAGGATGGCTGTTATCCCTCAAGAAGACTGGCAGCTGCCAGAGCAGGCTGCGGTTTGAAACCGGGGAGTAATAGGAGTGATTTCCAAGGGGAATGGGTTGCAGTGTCACAAAAATGAGGAGAGTTGGGAAGTTCAGACAGTCAGTGAGGAAATGGTGGTTTCCCCTGCAAACATACTCTAGGGCTATGGCATGATATTTGCCGGGAGACTAAAGTGGAAGAGCTAGGAAGACGAGGGCTGCAGGTCAGCCGGCCCAGGGCCCTCCCGGCCCACATACTGCCTTTCTGGCTGTCACAAGTCCTCTGCATGCTCTTTGCTTGCCCAGTTCTTTTCATGTCTTTGAAGTCTCCATGATTCTAAACTAACGCGAATTCTCACTATACACACCCCAAAGCCTTCACTCTTCACACCTGGTTCATACTCGGTTTGTTTTGTTTTTAGTTAGTTTTTTGGATTTGTTTTGTTTTATTTGGTTTGGTTTTTTTCTAGACAGGGTTTCTCTGTGTGTCCTTGGCTATCCTGAAACTTGATTTGTAGACCAGGCTGGCCTCAAACTCACAGAGATCCACCTGCCTCTGTCTTCTGAGTGCTGGATTTAAGGAGTGCTCTACCACTGCCCAGGTTTTTTGTTTTGTTTTTTGGGACAGGTTTCACTTTGTAGCCTTGGTTGGCCTAGAGCGAAATATGTAGGCCAGGCTAGGTTTTTTTGTTTGTTTGTTCTTTTTTTGTTTTGTTTTGTTCTTCGAGACAGGGTTTCTCTGTGTAGCTTTAGAATCTGTACTGAAACTCACTCTGTAGACCAGGCTGGCCTTGAACTCACAGAGGTCGGTCTACCTCCACCTCCAGAGTGCTGAAATTAAAAGCAGGTGCCACTATCACCCGGCTTAGGCTAGTCTTGACCTCATAAAGAGTCACTGACCTTTACCTCCAGAATGCTGGGATTAAAGGTTGAAGACACCATGCCCACTTCACGCCCTTCTTTGTCACAGATTTACTTAAACCCCTTGAGAGGAAGAAATATGTCTGATTCTTTTTTTTTAATTTTTTTTGTACAATTTCATTACATTTGTACATATATATATATATAAATTATTTTCCTCCTGGCATGAGTATTATATATACAGATAATGTACTTTGATCAGATTCTCCCCACTCATCTGACTCTTCACTGCTGTTGGCAGCTAACAGTACGTTGGCATTCAATAAACATTGTTATGGAGTGATGTCACATTTGAAAACAGAGATATTTACAAAGTAGAGTTATTTTTTGGGAAAAGTTAAATCAGGACATCAGCTCTTTCACTGTCTTACACAGCCATTGGCATATGGGAATACTGGCCTATAAAGAAGGCGGTATAAAATGTGACCTTTCTTTTAATCTGTGTGATTATGATTGTTAGTTAATTCTATAACTGTTGTTGGCCTGAGGTTGGGGTGTATTCAACAACACAGACCATCTAAAGCATGGAATATCAGGTAGTACATGTATCTAATTCCAGCACTGGGAGGCAGGAGCTGTAGTCTGAGGCTAGCCTGCGCTAGATAATGAGACCCTGCCTTAAAACAAGCAAGCAAACATGGCTTATTCTAAGTGCTCATTCATTCATTGCCAATTTTCTATTAAAGAAAGAATACTGACACGTCTATTTTTCTGGTACTGAAAACTGAATTTAGGGCCTTGTACATATTGGGCAAGTATGGGTCACTGGACTCCACCCCCAGACCTCTTTTTATTTTTTATATTAAAACAGGGTCTCATTAAGTTGCCTTGGCTAGCCTTGAACTTGTGATCTTCCTGCCTCAGCCTCCTTAGTGGCTGAGATTACAGGCCTGGGACATCAGATAGGGCCGAGCTACCCTTTGAGAAACTTATGTCCTAGCTAAATGGTGGTGGCACACACCTTTAATCCCAGCACTCGGGAGGCAGAGGCAGGTGGATCTCTGTGAGTTCGAGGCCAGCCTGGTCTACAGAGCGAGTTCCAGAACTGACTCTGTAGCTACTGGGAAGTCCTATCTCGAAAAACCAAAATAAATAAATAAATAAAAAGGAAAAGAAACTTATGTTCTTAAATCTGCTGGAAAACACTAAATAATGTCAATATGTTATTTAAAAAAATGTGAGATCTTGGACTGGGTTCAATTCCCA